>JAVXUP010001991.1:0-169374 GCA_033070095.1 Escallonia herrerae | reverse complement strand
GTCAGGAGCTTGATGATGATTTGGGTGCCGAGTCGTACGATAGCTGAGGATACCAAGGCAAAGACTGACGAGTTCAGAGGCATGGATGCTGAGGCACCTAGTGAGACTGATGATACGGACGTAGAGTTGGCCAATAAGGCCGACGAGGTAGGCACCGAGATAGCTAATGACTTCCATGAGTATGGTGAGACGGTTGCTGGTGCTGCTGAGGGGAGCACCAGCAACCATGTGTTGAGACTGTTGGTGAGGTTCGTCCTATGGAGACTGATGCTGTTGAGGGGGCCATGGCAGCAGAGCAGGCGGCCGAGTATGTGGCAGAGCCAGTCAGTCGTCCGAGTCGGTCACCAGTACTAGTTAAGGCAATCGAGTCCCCGTTGGGCGGTCAGATGGACGTTTCCCACATGTTCGAGGGGTCAGATTGGTGGACGGTCAGAGAGCAAGTCTTGAGTTCATCATGTTTTTGCTGCTGCACACACACCTACTGCGGGTCCGTCCCTCCAGCCTGATGTACCTGTTCTACCTGCAGCGGGGCCTGTTCGTGAGACGTTGTCAAGCTTGGTAGTAGATGCTGGTGGTATAATGTTTTTGATGCACTCTGGTGCAGTTGATGCGCAGTCAGCCGATGATGGTATTTCAGAGGTTGGTGCTGCCAGTGGGAGGTTACCTGTCAGTGGGGCAGACACGATCCCCTAGGATGGTGTGGTGTTATCAGGTGCAGTAGTACGTCGATTGGAGATGATCAGAGCAAGGCACCCAGAGACATTTGTTGATTCCGCCCTTGTCCGTGGTGCTATATTCTCGAGGGTGATGTACACAGCCCTCGTGGATCGGTTTCCTACCCTTGGTGCGGTGCCAGTTTTGGGTTGGACTCCAGTAGTTATATCACAGTATCTGTCATAGCTTGTATCCTTTACAGCTCTTGGCTTCCAGTTGGACTGGCTGGCGGACTATATCAGATCAAGAGACCAGAGTGCTGAGGCAGTGGCGGAGTTGGCTCTCATTAGTGTTCAGGAGGCCGCATTGCGGGGTCAGAGACGCGTGCTTGATACCAAGATCGCTGCAGGACTGAGGCGGTGGAGGGGCTGCAGGCCCAGCTTGTAGAGGCAGAGAGGTGGCTGACCGAGACAGAGGTTTGGTGAGCTGAGTGGGAGAGCAGATGGTCAGATCTTCAGGCACAGCGGCAGACATTGGAGATGTACACTTCCAATTGTATTTGTGCCTTGCTTGCCCCTTTACATTAGATCTCTTGTACTTTGTATTTTTCTTATTTTAGGAGACATGGAGTCAGTAGTGCCCCCCCTGAACCATTGGCTTGTACTCATTTGGTTGTTATGGATGTTGTAGTCATGTGGTTATTTTGTTACATATGTTTGTTGTGAGATGATGCTTAGTTTTTGATGTGCTTGTATGTCTTGCATGTGGTGTTTTTCCGTTGTGGTTCCCCCCTCCCTGCCCATAGCAAGCGGCGTAGTGAACAATGTGTAAGTGAAAGAGTGCATGACATATAGTAGTTGAGGCTAGTAAATGATGTTTGCATTGATAGCATTTAGGCCAAAGTGCGAATACATGAGTAAAGTAAGAACTTGTGATAATCAGCAAAAGTTACATTCATAAACAGGTGTGCATAGACAAAAAAATGCTATGTGTGTGGATGTTCTAAGCTTTGGGCGGGGGGGGGGGGGACGATCTGCAGCTGGTTAGGCATAATACTTCTTCAAATAGCGGCCGTTGATAGGTGCCGTGATTTGTCCGTCTTCCGTGTTGAGCAGGAGGTAGGAGCCGTTGTCTCTGGCTTCATGCACTTGAAGTGGTCCTTCCCAATTTGTTGTGAACTTGGGGGCTGACATGTTGGCACATATATGTTTGGCAGCTTGGAGAACAAGGTCGCCCTCGACGAATGTCTGTTGCTTCACAGTCTTTCCATATGCCTTAGTGAGTTGTTCATGGTACTTCTTCACGCAGCGCAAGGCATTGGCTCTCTTTTCATCAAGTCCTTCAAGGGTGGTCATTCTGGTTTCTTCCTCCCCAAGGCCACTGCTTAGGGAGAGTCTGGCTGACGCGACCGCAATCTCGGCTGGTACCACACACTCGTCCCCGTAGACGAGGGAAAAGGGTGTGGCCTTTGTTGCTGTGTGCTTGGAGGTTCGATAAGCCCAAAGTGCAAGGCTTAGCTTTTCAGACCATGAACCACTCGCATCATGGACCATTTGTGACAATACCCATAGTAGAGTCTTGTTAGAAGCTTCAGCTTGACCATTTCCTTGTGGGTAGTAAGGCGTGGATGTAGCGTGGTTGATGTTGTATCCTTCCATGAAAGCTCGGACATCCCTGTTGATGAATGGCGGGCCGTTGTGAGATATGATACACCGGGGGATACTAAAGTGACAAACGATGTGGTCACGCAAGAAGTTGCCAATGACACCTCTCGTGGCTCGTCGTAGAGGTATGGCTTCGACCCACTTTGTGAAATGTTTCGTTGCCACCATAATCCATGTGTGACCCTGTGATGTTGGGTGGATGGGGCCTATGAGGTCGAGATCCCAAGAGTGAAATGGCCAAGGGGCCAAGATCATATGGAGGTCGGATGCAGGTGTGTGCATCCTGTCAGCGTGTCTCTGGCAGGGTTGACAGTGTTGGACATGAGAGATCGTGTCAGATTCCATAGTCGGCCAGTAGTACCCCAACCTTAGCAATTTCTCATACAACTTTTGAGCCCCTTGATGCTCACCGCAATCACCATTGTGTACTTCATTAATCACCTCGACTGCTTGGGCACCCTGCAAGCATCGCAGGGTGCGTCCCAAAAATCCCTTGCGAAACAACTCGCCTTCCGTCACGAAATACTTAACTGACTTGCGCTTGATGGATCGTGCTGAGCTGCGGTCAGGTGGTAGAACCCCATGGGATAAGTACTGGATGAAAGGCTAACGCCAGTCACCTTCGACGTCAATGACAAGAGCTTCCGCATTGTCTGGTGCATACAAGCACTCGGAAAGTCCCTTTGGATATCTAACGCATCCTTGGTCATGGATGGCCAATAGAGGCCCATACGCTGGAGGCGACGGTATAGAGGGGGGCCGTCGAGGCTACAACACTTCTGATGGCCAAGCCGTAATTTGTGCTTTGCTTCTTTCGAGGCCAAACACCTGGCTAGAGTGCCTCTGGGACATCGTCTATACAAGATATCTCCCAACATCAAAAAGTCTGCAAGAGTAGAGGCATAAGCAAGAGATGGCGTCTTAAGTTGCTCGACGATCGACAGCCTTCAATCGTCTATAGTAATGTCATTCGGGACTTGGTTCAATGTTGTGCATGGTTCCGTTCTCTTGATGAGGTTATCATTTGCTGGTCACCATCAACCTCCATCTTTGACGCGATCGTGGCCAAGCTGTCTGCATGTCCGTTGTGGCACATGTTGTGATGTTCATACCCGGCCAAGTCTTCCTTCCAAGTGTTGCACCAAGGCATGATAAGGTACCAAGGCTGGTTCCTTGACTGCGAACTCTCTGTCAGCCTGCTTCATGATCAAGTTGGAGTCTCTTTTCACACACAAGGCCTTAGCCCCCATACTGAAGGCAAGCATGAGGCCAATGACAAGTGCCTCGTACTCAGCTTTGTTGTTAGACACTGGGAATGCGAGCTTGAAGGATAGGGAGGTGGCAGCACCATCTGGATTTTGGAGGACTATACCGGCACCTCCTTACCGGAGGGGTGTTCCATTGGGCCCTTTGCTAGTGGATGAACCATCAAATCCAAGCGTCCACAATTCATGGATGTTGGTGATCAGGGCCGTCTCCTCCCCAGGCAATTGATCCGAGGTTGGTTCATATTGTTGGCATGGGAAAAAGGCTAGGAGGTCTGCAAGTGCTTGGCTCCATAAAACTGTAGGATTGTTGATAGATAAGCCGAACTCGGCCAATAGCAACAACCAATGGGTGAGTCGACCAGACAGAGCGGGACATGTAAGCATGTAGCGGAGTGGATCAGCTCTGGTGACGAGTGTGATCTGATGTGCCAAGAAGTAGTGTCTGAATTTCTGTGAGGCGTAAACCAAAGCTAAACAGTGCTTCTCGAGCTCAGAGTAATTGGCTTCGGGCCCTCTGATTGACCGACTTAGATAATAAACAGGACGCTCCACCCTATCCACCTCTTGAGCAAGTAAAGCCCCTATGGACCTGGGTGTGGAGGTCAAGTATAGTAAGAGGGGCAGACCTCGTTGTGGTACTACCATGGTTTGCGGCGACATGAGTACCGACTTGATCTTGTCAAAGGCATGCTGTTGGGGCGCACCCCAACTCCATGGTGCGCTCTTGCGTGTCAAGTGCTGAAAGGGTGTGATGAGTTCGGCCAAGGCAGGGATGAACCAACGGAGGTAAGAAACCTTATCAAGGAAGCTCTTCAACTGTTTGGTGCTCGTGGGGGGGGGGGTTCTCTTGGATGGAGGCGGCTTTAGAAGGGTCAACGTCGATGCCCTATCAACTGACCAAGAAGCCGAGGAATTTGCCGGAAGAGACTCCAAAGGCACATTTCAGCGGATTCATCCGCATATTGTACTGGCGACAACGATCAAAGACTGCTCGGAGGTCAGTGAGATGATCACTTTCCTTCTTAGACTTGATAATGAGATCGTCAACGTAGTCTTCCACTGTGCGGTGTATCATGTCATGGAATATGTCTGTCATCACCCTTTGATAGGTAGCACCCGCATTCTTGAGGCCGAAGGGCATGACCTTCCAACAAAAGTTACCCATAGGAGTGCGGAAGGCTGTCTTGGCACTATTGTCAGGGTTCATGCGAATTTGGTTATAACCTGTGAATCCATCCATGAAAGATAAGGTTTCATGTCCGGCAGCGGCCTCTATAAGCATGTCGTTACCCACAGGAGTGCGGAAGGCTGTCTTGGCGCTATTGTCAGGGTTCATGCAAATTTGATTATAACCTGTGAATCCTTCCATGAAAGATAAGGTTTCATGTCCGGCGGCGGCCTCTATAAGCATGTCGATATTGGGTAGTGAAAGCTCATCTTTGGGGCATGCCTTGCTCAAGTCCCGAAAGTCAATACAAATGCGGACTTGGCCATTCTTCTTTTGTACAGGACGACATTAGCCAGCCAAATTGGGTGAGTGATAGGTTCAATGAAGCCTGCTTACAGAAGGCATTCAATCTCTTGTTTGATCTTCAACTCGAGCTCGGGGCAGAATGTCCACGGGTGTTGTTGGACAGGGATGGATCGGGTAGCAATGTTGAGATGGTGCGTGACTAAGGTAGGATCCAGTCCGGGCATTTCATTGTAACTCCATGCCAAGACATCGCGATATTTGCGCAGCAGGGAAACCAATTCCTCTCTTCGGCTGGGAGCGAGTTTTGTGCCAATGTAAGTGTGCCGTGGTTCCTCGCCTGAGTCGGCCATGTTGATTTCTTCAAGATCTTCGGCTTGTGGTCGAGGGCCGTCTTCATAACAAGGTGTTGCTGCACTGGGGGTGAGGTTAGGATCTGGTGGGCAATGCTCAGCCGTGCAGCACCATTCAGTTTCCTCAAGTGGGTCGGGGTCGAGGGGGTCAGATGAGGGACCACCTGGAACCCCCGCACACCATCATAACTGGTAGATCACTTGACCATCCTTGACAATGCGTTGGAAGGTTGGCTCAGGCTTGTGCTTCTTAGACTTGGGGGATGCAGGAGTGGAGTTGGCCTTGGCAACAGGTGGTATGACTGAGGTTGATGCTACGTTCTTGCTACCCTTCTTTGTTTTGGACTTGGGAGGTTTGTTGCCTTATAGCTCATCCCAATTTGGTAGCTTTGTAGAGTGGATGTGAGCAGCGCTCTCACCATCCTCGGCAAGCTCGGTGAAAAAGGAGGCCTCGGTGAAGTATGATTCTGCGCACTCGAACGGCACCTTCATGGCTGGTATTGTCACTGCTACCTCGTGTCCTGCGGGACCGGCCACCAGTTTGACACACTGATGGTACGTGGTACGTTGAGGGCACAACCTTGTTGATGTGAATCCATGGTCGGCCGAGTAAGATGTGGAATGCCGGCTCGTTGTCCATCACATGGAAAGTGGTGTCATGACGTACGGACCCGACCATAAGGTTGACAGTGATATGGCCCAAGGTTGATTGGTGACGGTTCCCAAAGCTTGAAATTTTGATTAGGTCTCGTATGATTTTTCGTGTGGGGATGCCAGCTCGTTGTAAGGTATGGGCATGATGTTGACCGAAGCTCCGCAGTCTACCAAGGCAAGGCAAAAGCTCGTGTCATTAACAGTACGTTCCAAAAATAAGGGCCAGTTATGCTGTTCGACTGGTGGCTGGTCCTGATCCGAGAAAAGCAATGCAGAAGATGGGATGTGTCGCAGCTTAGCTTGAGCGGCAAAACACTCAGGGCCGAGGCCTGTGGTGACCTCAATCAGGTAGCTGGATAAGTAAGTTCTTGCGGCGGGGGAAAACCCCATTTCATCAAAAAAATCCTTTGATCTTTGTCATTTGGCCTACCGAGGACTGTGGTTGGGTAGCTGGCTGCACACATGGTACGACCCTCGGGGTGGCTTCCCTAGAGGCTTCGGTGATGATAGGTTCAACATGGTCGGTGATGGCCATGAGAACTTGATGCTCTTTATTGTTGTTGTGCGGTGGGTAAGGCTGTCGACGTACGTCATTGTTCTTTTAGAGCTGCAGGTCGCTTGCCGCGACCTTCCTTGCAAAGATATCTTGCAGCCCATTACAGTTTTGAGATGATGGCCGACGGCACGGTGGTAAGGGCAGTAGTTAGGTTGGGCTTTGTCCACTTCTGTGACATTGGCTTTCATCGATGGTAGGTGGAAGTTATTGTCATTGTTTACCCATTCCACCAAAAGCTATTTCACAGTGTTCAAATCACATGGGTACTCGGGGGTAGGCTCCTGTTGCTTCCTTTTGTCAGGGCGCTGGTTCCGTTCTTGGAACTGACGCTTGTAGGGGTTACGGTTGTTGGTACTAGTGTTGCTGTCATGGTTGTTGTGGGGTAGAGCTCTAGATGGTTCGGCCGTGGCCAATAGTGCATTCTGCGGACGGGGCTTCCATGACTTGACTGGGCCAATCGACTCATAAGTGCGGCGGACGGCTTCCTTGAGGTGTCCCCATGACCTCAACTGTAGGTTCTTAATGTGTACCCGATATACATCGCTCATGTTCTTGATGCATATGGGTACTAGGGTCTCGTCCTTGCTGAAGTTCGTGCACTCGAGGCATTTAAGATGGAAACGGTGCACGTACTTGTTTAAGTCCTCCCCTTGATTCTGGCGGATGCTGGCAATGTCAACAATAGTAATGCTTTCAGCCTCGTAATAGAATTTGTCTAGGAATAGCCGAACCATGTCGTTCCATGCATGGACAGTCCCCGTAGGGATCTGGTGATACCAAGTATAAGCCAAGCCTATAAGGGACTTATGGAATTCCCTCAACTTCAAGCTGTCTCCCAGACCATATTGCTCTAATAAGCCTGCAAATCTTGTCAAGTGCTCACGGGTGTTGCCCTCGCGTCCGTTGAAGAGCACAAAGGTGGGCTGCTTTTACTTTGGGGGTAGGGTGTGATGGCAATGTCGTTGGCGTATCGGGCATGGCCGGTCAGGTTGGTAAAGGAGTCAGGTGTGGAGCTTTGCGACAAGGATTGCATGAGTGCTTCCAAGTCCGAACGGGTGACATAGTTAGGAGGGGGGTCTTCATGGATGGTCAAGGGGTGGTGGCTGGCTAGGACGCCGTGGGCTCCTGAGCCCCTTGACAGAACAAGTTGGTGGGCAGGTGCAACAGATGGTCGATATATGACAGGAGCTGGTAGTGGCAATTGTATATGGGCATGGGTGGGTGGGCAAGGCATATCCACCACTTGACCGGTTATTTGGTGTTGTTCAGCTAGGTAAGGGTTAGGCTCCATCTCAATGGAGTTGTGGGTTTCAGATGAGCTTCGTGTCGGCATGGGCTGGGGGCCGTGACAGGGTGAATCTCTTGCAATACGGGACCAAGGTCTACCTGAGGTCTTCGTGATGGCCTGATAGGATGCAGCACATCACCTGCAGGAGGCGGAGATGTCGCAAGTCCTACCGCCAAAGGTCTAGATGATTGTGGCGGTAGTGGTCGCGACACTGGGGCCTGAGCGGCGTCAAGAGCCAACACAGGTTCGGAAGGTTGGACTAGTAAAAGGGTTTGTTGGGGGCCATCGCCTGCATGGATTTTTGCATTTCCATGATGACTGTCATAAGAGTAGCCTACGAGTCTTGTAGGTTGGCTATAACGGGCGTGAACTGTTGGATGGCCGCATTGACTACAACTTGTATGTCAGGCGCGACAGCTAGTGGCTGGTCTTGGAGACGCATGGCACTAGTCCCTTCTTGTTCACCGAGGTAATCCTCCTCTTGCGCGGTGCGGATGAGGCCTTAGCTGGTAGCCCTCGTAACTCTTCATCGTGGAGGCATGGTGCCTAAGTATGGAAGATAGGCAAACTGCAATACGATGCTCACCTCCCTAGCGGAGTTGCCAAAATGATGCCAAGGAAAGTGGGTTCGTGTCTATGTGGAGGTGCCACAAAGGCTGTAGTCCGAGTCAGCTTCCAAGTGTACAAAATGAGAGACGGTAAGGGTGGAGTAAGGGCTGAGAGCAAGGCTTCCCAAATAGGCCTTGAGGAGTGGCAGAGCTGCGGAGATGAGGCCGAGACGAATAGGGCCGGTAGTCGACAGTCCAAGTCAAGGTCCGAATCGGGGTCCAATGTTACGGTCCAAAGTTATGTTTCTCTCACTCGAATCCAAGAGCTCGCAAATTCTAGAGTGAGAAAGTGATTTTGTAAGAATGAGCCAAAAGTCCTTTTTTGAGTCATAAAGTTCACTAGTTATAGGAAACCGTGTGCCTACGTCATAAAGTGCCACATGTCATCCCCTGGGAGTGAGACGTCACCAGGGGTCCCAAAATACCGATTCTCTGTTGGACTGTCGGTTCCCAAATTCACGTTGCCTGCCCCACATAGCATCGCTCTACCTGTCTGAGAAGACTGACCACCTGCGGTAGCATGATCAGCGTAAGCCCATTGCCCCAGCCACCGATCCAAGCCCTTACTGAATCCCACAGGCCTGGCAGCGGTGGGGAAGACCTGACGCCCAACGGCCAGGTGGACTAGGCGCGATGCCCTCCGAAGACCTACTCCCGTCTCGGAGTCACCCGGGGGTCATAGTCCCTAAGGGTACTGACGCGAGCTCCCAGTGCCAGAGCATGTAGGCCAGTCACGCAGGCACCCTGGCAGAGATAGTGTCCCAGAGGAGACGCTAATCCTGCTGTGAAGGGTCCTTGTGGCAGAGCACTACAAACAGAGCCCCCCGGAATGAAGATGGAGATAGCTTTATGGTAACGAGCCTATCCTGCTGCGAGGGGTCCTTGTGCTGGAGCACTACGAACGGAGCCCCCCGTGATTGTGACGACGATGGCTTTATGGTAACGAGTCTTCCCGTGGCAGCGATGACTTTATGGTAACGAGTTCATCCCGCTGCGAGGGGTCCTCGTGCCAGAGCATTACGAACGTAGCCCCCTGTGATTATGATGGCGATGGCTTTGTGGTAACGAGCCCATCCTGCTGCGAGGGGTCCTCATGCCGGAGCACTACGAGTAGAGCCCCCAGGAATGAAGATGGCGATGGCTTTATGGTAACGAGCCCTTCCTGTGATGGCGATGACTTTGTGGTAACGAGTCCATCCCGCTGCGAGGGGTCCTCGTGCCGGAGCACTACGAACGGAGACCCCAGTGATTGTGAGGGGGATGGCTTTGTGGTAACGAGCCCATTCCGCTGCGAGAGGTCTTCATGCAGGAGCACTACGAGCGGAGCCCCCCTGGAATGAAGACGGTGATGGCTTTATGGTAACGAGTCCATCCCGCTGCGAGGCGTCCTCGTGCCGGAGCACTATGAACGGAGCCCCTCATGATTGTGACGGTAATGGCTTTGTGGTAACGATCCCATCCTACTGCGAGGGGTCCTCGTGCCAGAGCACTACGAACGGAGCCCCCCCGGAATGCTGCACACTCCGGAGAATGGGTCGAAGCATGTTCCACGTCCATCGCAGGGCGCATGGTGTGGTGAATAAGTGTGATGTCCAAAGGCCTGTATCATGATTGTGGGGCATGGGAGCGGCGACGACTATTGCAAGACCATACCTGGTGCTGGGTGCACATGTCATGAGAATGGCGCATGGGCGCGGCGACGACTGTCGCGAGACCATACCTGGTGCCGGGGGCACTTGTCATGAGAATGGTGCACGGGCGCGGCGACGAACGTCGCGGAGTAATACTTGGTGCCGGGGGCACGCATCATGAGAATGGTGCACGGGTGCGGCGACGAACGTCATGGAGACAGCGCATGGGCGCGCGTCGGATGTCCCAGAGACGGGACGTGAGTTGAGTGTGCCTGTTATACCAAAATAATGAGTGCAATATGTAGTGATGACAAAGTTAAGGATGATGACACGTGGTTCATCGGTGACTGGTCATTCGGCAGTAGCGCGTGACTTTGAGTGACGAACGTCACGAGAGCGATGCACAGTTGCGGACATCGGATGACAGACGTCAAGAGATTGTTGTGTACGCGTTAGTAAGCTTTGTGCCAGCACAAAACATGGTTCGGAACAGTGTGCGCAAAAAAAGGGGGGCAAAGCCGGGGGTTTTGGGGGAAGGCCAAGGCCAACCTTCTGGGGAGGCCAAGGCTAAGGCCACCTTCCTCCTTTTGGTGAACTTTGGGTGTGCCAACGGTTGATGTTTTGATAGGCAAAGACGAATCCAGTAGTTGCTTTACGACGAGCGTATCAGCGTGAATCATACCCACGTGATGAACAAGGTGCCAAAGTCACGTACGAAGCAAACAAAGCGTTAATAGGACTTTGCGCGAGGAAGGGACAATCGGGGGGGAAGGCCAAGGCCAACCCCCCATGGAGGCTGAGGCTGACCCCCCATGGAGGCCGAGGCCCTACCCCATGGCCTAGGGGGAGGCCGAGGCCGACCCTAAGGGGTTGGCCAAGGCCTTTGCCTCTTGACTCCGTCTCTCTGGTTGTGCCGTCGGCCGAAGTTTTTGGTGAAAAGGTGCTCGGGTCTGTTGAATCAAGCTTGTTGTGAAAGGGATTCTATCGTCATTTTTGTTTAGGGAGAGGTATCTTTCGGAATCTGAAGGTTTATGCTTCATCAATTTTGGTTCATCTATATTTGTTTGCATTTGATTGGTCCCACCGTTTGCCCTCTTTTAAGAACATTGTTTACCCCTTTTCATTTGTGCCTGATGATGCACATCTTTGAATCTGTACATTTGTGACCGTCAATTTAAGATTGACACTGACTATGTTGAACAACTCTAAAAAATAGAGAGGGTCCTATGGACACATGTTTGTTATGCTAGAGAGCCAAAAACTCCTAGTACGCTCTGGAGCACGCGTTTGATGTTTGGTTCGACATTTGGGTCTTATGACCACCATAGTCATCGTACGTTTGTAGCGTACCCGACATATAATTGAAATGTGTTTTGGGTTAAACGTTTAATGACGTTTGCTTTGGTATTTGATATCAAAATATGGATTGCTCATTTTTGTGCCTTCGGGCTTGTATTCGATTTGGGTTCTTTGGACCATTTAATGAACATTTTGCATATTTGCTTCGCCTTATTTGCATCCTAGCCTATTGCTATCATTTGTTCGTCAAATATTTGGTTTTGTTTTGGACTACGAATCATCGTATTTGCTTCCCATTTGTTTTTCACTTACTGGACTATTTCGAACTCACCCCTACTCGTTTGTTTTGTCCTTTACCACAGGTATCGGACGTGATTTTGGGCGTGGCAGGTTTGGGGGAAATTAGAGCATTTAGTTTTGTTGGTATTTTGAGCAATATAAATCATTTGAGGACTCTACTCGGAAGTGGGTAATTCGGCTTTGAGACTTGGAATTTGTATTGAATAGTAGAGTCTTGGTCCTATTATTTGGTTTTAGTGGATTTTGATGAGGAAGATTGTTGGTTAAGAGTTTCAAAAGGATTGTATTTAACTCTTGGATCTTTTGAGATAAGTCAGACTGAGATTTATATAACGGTGTTTGTGGCATCGTAGACGCTCTGCTATACCTTTATAATTATTATGTCATAGTCGTGTTTGGGTCTTGGTTTAATGACATGTATGGACCCTGAAATCTGAGTGATGATCTTATGTGCGAAATTGTTTAATGAATTTCATTTTGAGAGCTTTTCCCCTATACGGGTAATTTGACAGAATTATTTTTATGTATATTGTTTCGCCGCTGCGTTTAGTAATCGTTTTGTAATAAAATTAGTTTGGAAAAGGAATTGTCATAGACTTTTGTCCGAGGAGATATTTTATCTTAAAGGATTTAGTTGCTCTGTCTACACCGTTATCTTTAGAACTGTAATGGTATATAATGAAGTTTGATGTTAGTTGCGGCCTCTCGTTTTGGGGGCGTGATAGGAGGGGTATCAGAGCTTAGGTTTGAGATTCTGTAGACTCCGAAGCTTAAGACATTTTTGATTAGGATTAAATCTTGAAATGGCGGATTTAGTTCGGAGAATTTATTTCACATTAGAGCATGAGATTGAGATTTGGCCATAAGCTTTGCATTTGATTTTAGTACGCAACCGTAGAACGAATGTTAGTTGTTTTGAAATTTAGATACTTTAAGTGTTAATCAAAGAGAATAATTGACGGATATGACTATGATATTTGGATGTTTATGAGTAGCGCTATCAGATAGAGTATGCAAAAAGGTTGTGATCTCAAGATACCAAGAGATATGGTGACAGAGATTTTATGCGGAGTTTGAAAGGAAGATTTGGCATTTCTAGATCATAATGCCCCTCTATTCAGTTTTTTTCGATATCCCTTGTGGTTACTTAAGTTTTGAACGTGGAATATTTTGAAACATATCGATATGTAGATACCTTTACAGAGCCCTGTGGCGACCCTTATGGTTTGTACTTCTTGCCCCATCAATATTGATTTCGGATATTTAAGTGTTGGCATAATTTTCTGGATATGGAACACTTTGATGTTATTTTGGGGTATCGACCTTTTGTCTTTCAATAATACCAAGATGGGTTGCTTTAGAAAATGAGGATGATTATGATCTTCTGGCGAAGAGTTCTGAGAAGTAGAAGCTATCTGTAAAGGCGGTGACTTAGAGATATAAATGATGTGGTAGTTTAAAGGCTTAAACTTTGGTGGATGCACGATATATGTGAAATTAAGAATTATATGTTTTCCTCTGTGATAAATTTGATAATAGTTTGGACCGGTTTGTTTTTAGGGCATCAGAGTGCGCTGCAGAAGTATGGTAGTCTTTTAGTAAAATGTGTATATGTTTGTTGATGTTGGTTATCTAGTTTGGATAAGTCGAAGTATTATTCCTCAAAGGTTATCGGATGGTTTTGATTTTTATGTTAGAATAAAATTAGACGGGGGAAAGATTAATCATTAGGTGATCTTATGGTTTGGCTAGTGAGTTGCATAGACATTATGTTGTTGTAATTTTGGTTATGCCTATGATTTTAAGTTTGTGACCTTTTATAGTTGACAATTACGGGCAGAAAGTTGAGCGTGATGTTGCCATAAGTAACCATGTGCTAGAAGTAAAAAAATATTTTTGGAGTATAGAATCTTGGGATATTCGATGTTGGTGATTCGATCATGGATAATCATATTTGAAAGTCCAACAATTTGGGTGAAGCTTTGAATGAAAGCCGTACAAAGAGTTCAGCGACTTTGGTTATAAGTTACATTCAGTTGTCAGCAAAATGTTATTAAGGAAATGGCTCTATTTGTGACTTTGTATGGGCATAAATTTTGATATGAAGATTATAGAGTATAAATACTTTGTGATTAAAGTGAAGATTGGTTCCTACTTTGGTATTCGTTGAAGTTAAGCGTGTCAATGTTAGGCACTGTACCAAGGTTGTGGTTTGATGTGTCATCATAATGGCGCAACGTGAGCCTGTCAGTATTGCATTGTTTCCAGATGATTTGAATTTTGATTGGAATAACTTGATTCAGCATTTGTTAGCCAAGCATAAATTCTTGGAGGAGCAGTCGGAATATATTTTTGGAATGGTGATGACAATGGAAGTTAATAACTTTAGTTTGAATTTCGTAAAACACGTCATATTGGATGAAAATTGCTTACTACTTGGTACACCTTAAGCTTGAAGTTAAGCGTGTTATCCAGATTGTGTAAAGTGTATGGTTTGGTATATAATCAGAGTAGTACAGTGGAAGCGTGATGTATTAGAAATTGATTTCGTTTGTTCAATTTTGAATGTCGTAATTTTAACTCAGTACATTTTGCAGGCTAGCTAAAGTCATACATATTTCGAAGTTAGAATTTCAGTTATTGTATAATGTTTTGACTCGTATTGAAAAATAAGAAGGTACTTTTGATAATTCAACTACGTTGTAATCCTGAGGATGGAATTCTTTTGGGGGGGGGGGGGGGGAGAATGTAATACCCCAAAATCTACTTTCTTGTGTCCAAAAAAAAATATGAAGCTTTTCGTTGATGAACAGTAACTTTTAGTCTAATGAATAGTACTTTCAATCGACTCAAAACTATTTTCGGTCGACTCAAAATTGTTTTCGGTCGAATTAAAAGTATTTTTATTAAAAGTGTTTTCGGTCGACTTAAAAGTTTTTTCGGTCGAATTATAGGTGTTTTTGGTCGACTTAAAAGTGTTTTCGGTCGACTAAAAAAAGGTGTTCTGGTCGAATAAAAAGTGTTTAATCGAAAGAAGAAACAACTGAAGGATTGAGTCGAATTAAACTTGTATTGCTTCGAATGAAAAGTGTAATTTTTCACCTTCATATAAATAGCCTCTTTGTTTTCTTTTGGCACTTTTGTTCTTGGTTCCTTGTTCCTTTGTGGAGGAGATAGAGAGAATAGAAGGCTTGGAAAGCTCTTTTGGCCCTAGAGTGGTGCTTTGGGGTTTTCTTTTGTTCGAAAGCTTATTTGAGGTAAGGGTTTGAACATTCTTGCTATGGAAAGGGTTTGTAACATTTTTGCTATGGTATGGGTTGCTTCTTTAAACTTGAAAAAGAGTTGTTGGAGTTGATTAATCTTGTTTTTTTAAAGGATTCTACCTTTTGCTTTTTGGCTTGGGATTCCCTCTTTAAATCTTGTTATTGGATTTGATGAAGCTTGTGTGAAAGGGCTTCTATCGTCGTTTTGTTGAGGGACAGGTATCTTTCGGAATCTGAAGGTTTATGCTTCGTCAATTTTGGTTCATCTATATTTGTTTGCATATGCTTTGTCCCACCGTTTGCCCTCTTTTGAGAACATTGTTTACCCCTTTTCGTTTGTGCCTAATGATGCACATCTTTGAATCTGTTCATTTGTGGCCGTCAATTTAAGATTGACACTGACTATGTTGAACAACTTTCAAAAATAGAGAGGGTCCTATGGACACATGTTTGTTATGCTAGAGAGCCAAAAACTCCTAGTACGCTCTGGAGCACTCGTTTGATGTTTGGTTCGACATTTGGGTCTTATGACCACCATAGTCATCGTACGTTTGTAGCGTACCCGACATATAATTGAAATGTGTTTTGGGTTAGACGCTTAAGGACATTTGCTTCGGTATTTGATATCAAAATATGGATTGCTCATTTTCGTGCCTTCGGGCTTGTATTCGATTTGGGTTCTTTGGACCATTTAATGAACATTTTGCATATTTGATTCGCCTTATTTGCATCCTAGCCTATTGCTATCATTTGTTCGTCAAATATTTGGTTTTGTTTTGGACTACGAATCATCGTATTTGCTTCCCATTTGTTTTCCACTTACTGGACTATTTCGAGCTCACCCCTTACTTGTTTGTTTTGTCCCTTACCACAGGTATCGGACGTGATTTTGGGCGTGGCAGGTTTGGGGGAAATTCGAGCATTTAGTTTTGTTAATATTTTGAGCAATGTAAATCATTTGAGGACTCTACTCGGAAGTGGGTAATTCGGCTTTGAGACTTGGAATTTGTATTGAATAGTAGAGTCCTGGTCCTATTATTTGGTTTTAGTGGATTTTGATGAGGAAGATTGTTGGTTAAGAGTTTCAAAAGGTTTGCATTTAACTCTTGGAACTTTTGAGATAAGTAAGACTAAGATTTAGATAATGGTGTTTGTGGCATCATAGACGCTCTACTATACCTTTATATTTGTTATGTCATAGTCTTGTTTGGGTCTTGGTTTAATGACGTGTATGAACCCTGAAATCTGAGTGATGGTCTTATGTGCGAAATTTTTTAATGAATTTCATTTTGAGAGCTTTACCCCGATACGGGTAATTTGACTGAATTATTTTTATGTATATTGATTCACCGCTGCGTTTAGTAATCGTTTTGTAATAAAATTAGTTTGGAGAACGAATTGTCATAGACTTTTGTCCGAGGAGATATTTTATCTTAAAGGATTTAGTTGCTCTGTTTATATCGTTATCTTTAGAACTGTAATGGTATATAATGAAGTTTGATGTTAGTCGCGGCCTCTCGTTTTGGGAGCGTGACAGGATTGGTATCAGAGCTTAGGTTTGAGATTCTGTAGACTCTGAAGCTTAAGACATTTTTTATTAGGATTAAATCTTGAAATGGCGGATTAAGTTTGGAGAATTTATTTCACATTAGAGCATGAGATTGAAATTTGGCCATAAGCTTTGCATTTGATTTTAGTACGCAACCGTAGAACGAATGTTAGTTGTTCTGAAATTTAGCTACTTTAAGTGTTAATCAAAGAGAATAATTGAAGGATATGACTATGATCTTTGGATGTTTATGAGTAGCCCTATCAGATAGTTTGTGCAAAAAGGTTGTGATCTCAAGATACCAAGAGATATGGTGACAGAGATTTTATGCGGAGTTTGAAAGGAAGATTTGGCATTTCTAGATCATAATGCCCCTCTATTCAGTTTTTTTTGATATCCCTTGTGGGAACTTAAGTTTTGAACGTGGAAAATTTTGAAACATATCTATATGTAGATACCTTTACGGAGCCCAGTGGCGACCCTTATGGTTTATACTTCTTGCCCCATCAGTATTGATTTCGGATATTTAAGAGTTGGCATAATTTTCTGGATATGGAACACTTTGATGTTATTTTGGGGTATGGACTATTGGTCTTTCAATAATACCAAGATGGATTGCTTTAGAAAAGGAGGATGATTATGATCTTCTTGCGAAGAGTTCTGAGAACTAGAAGCTATCATGTTCAATATTTTCTGCATGATTTACAGTATAATTGAAATTGTTTCCGTTGATATTTGATTTAAGAGACTGAGTTGAATATCTTCCCTTATTGCCATAGAAATAGATTTCTTAATCGGTTGTATTCCTTAATCAAAATTTGAGCGACCTTACTGAGCTCTCAAAAGTTTATCCCTTTTCTGCTCCATTCCAGGTAATAACCATCAATAGATTCCTCCGATTGGTTAGAGCTTGGTTATGGAGTTGGTTTAAATTTTTATTATTTTGTTTATTTAAGTCCCTGCGAGGGAAGGTGTGTAAATTTACTTAATTGAGCACGTTAATTTAGCACTTTCTTTTAAGAGAAATTAATTAAGAGTTTGATTCATTGTAGAAACTCTAGTATACATTTGGGATATTTTAGAGTTGTCAAAAGGACCCGGCGGCGAGCGGGTTGGCCTCACCCGGCTCGTTTTTTGCCCTGGCTGGCTCGGCCCTGTATGTGAACAATGATGGCCCGATAATTAAGGGCTTTGGGCCAGGTCTTGGACCAGGACAAAGCATTCTCTGAAATTATCCAGGCCCAGCCCGACCTTAAAAAGCCCGGGTCAGGCCCTAAAAAATAGGCTGGCCCAAAACCAGCTTGTTTTTTATGCCCTGACCTGATTTTTAGGGCTGGCCCGAATTTTGGCCCTCTTTTTGCCCGAATTTCTGGCCTGTAAGTGGTCTGGCCCCATGGATTTTCAAACAAATTCCCCCCTCCCCCAACTGCCATATTCTCCATTATTTTCCTAAATTCCACTTTTACCCCCCCCCCCCAATACCAATATAATGGCTAGTTTGGGGGCTATTTTGGTCAAACTTAGTTTTTCCAACTCTTTTAAGGTTTTTTTACACTTTTACCCCTCCCCAACAACTATAAATGGCTAGTTTTAAGGGGCATTTTGGTCTTTTGTGGACTTTCAAAATTCTATAAATTCAAACCCTTTCTTTCAAATTTTTCACACCAATCTTCTTACTCTCTTTTATCTAAACATTCTACATTTCTACAAGCTTTGCTACTATTTTCCTCTCCATTTATATATATATGTAGAATAATTTTTTACACGCAAAATAGATATTTTTCATATATATAAAAAAGTAGGTAACTTCGCATGTTTGTTTACAAGCAGCCGATCCCAAGTCCGGATAAAAGGAGGAGGGTGTATCAACAAATTTAACTTTATCAATTTGAATATTTGAATGCAAGAAATATTATTGTATACACACATATTACTACATATATGTGTGCGTGTCTAGGCATTTTTAGTTGCTTTACTTGCTTGCGTACACATATTACTACATGTACAAATCTATACTCCATTACAAATAAAAAATTACCGCAATATAAGTCTTTACTTTGAATAACAAGAAGTTGAAAAAAAGAGGGCCAGGGCCCGGTTTCAACCCTTTCCGGCCCGACCCGTTTTCATGTCAGGCCCGCTGGGTCAGCCCATTGACACCTCTACGATATTTGATCAAATTGAGGTATTGAATGATTAGGTATCGATTGATTGGCTATCGCTCTGAAAATTTTGGGGTATTACATGTATTGCGCAATTAGATATAGTTACTATTTTTGAAATCTGAATCGACGTTGGACCGATTAATCTTATATTTATGAGGATTCCATATCTCGCATCTTACCTATATTTTATTTTTGGGCTCTCTGCGCATCATCACTTTTTCATTAGCCAATTGACCATATTCTTATGCTTTTGGACAATTGGTAACTATACAATCAACTTGAGCTACTATCCCTTTTTTTTTTTCAGTTGTATGATGAAGCATAAATATAGACCTAGCTTGGAACGTTAAAAAATTTATTGTTCAGTTGCAATCGCCTAATGAAAATTGCCTAAACGGTCACAAGTCCGCCTCCTCATGGTTGGCCATTTATTAATCCCATTACAGACCTATTTTGTCCGCCAAATTGGTCATGTAATTCACCACTTCAAGCTTCGTTTTACGTGCCATTTGGAGACTTGAATCTTTTCTATGGCTTGCTTCTTAGTTAACCATGTTCCATTATCCTTGGCTCTACATGCCCCCCTTTGGTTAGAGTAATTCTTTTGCATTTGTTTATGCTTTAAATCCATTATAATTATTTCCTTATTAAACATCTTTTGATTTCTTACATTCCAATGAGGAGAATGTGAATCCTTTGGATTTTCTATGGTTTTGTCCATGTGGCATGGAAAATGAACAATTCTCATGACTTTGGTTTTACGTGTATCTCCTCTTTTTCTTGTGCACGTTTCTTCAGTTTATTGTGTTGCACTCATATTTTAACGACTTAATTTTTTTAGAATTTGTTCCTTTTTTTCTCTTCAATTTAATTCTAATATTTAGTGAATTCTGAAGTCTTTTAAGATATCGTACTTGAAATGCTTGTAAATAGGTACTTATGCTTTACAACAAAACTTTTTGTAATTTAGTGGAGACAGCCATTTATTCACACCGTCTTGATGATTTGTTGGTGCGTTGACCAATTTACTGGATGTATGTTTAAGTAACTTTCTGAGCCATATCATTGTCTATATGCCATTTTTTGCTTTTGCCTTGCCCTATGTGGATTACAATGTGGGCTAACTAAGTGGGATGGCACGTGTAACCTTATTTCTAAATGGTTCTTTTGATGTATGTCTCTGTACAATGATGTTTTTGACATTTTGAAATTTTGTCTCATATATGTTATGTTCAAATTCTGTAAGTCCATAGTTTCTTTCTTTGTGACATTTTCTATCTATTTGGTTGGTCTGTTGATCGACATTTCTGAGCATTTGGCTCACTTCCTTATTACTTGCCTTTCAGGTTATCAGTGGAGAAGATTGGATTACAGGGCTAGCTGAGTAACTGAGTGCTAGCAATTCAATTCCAAAGTTAGTAATGGCTATTTTTGGAAATTATGATGAAAGCGAACTATTTTTATTTAGCTTTTAGTTCAAAACTCTGTATATGAGTAATTTTGGATTATATTACTGCTTTAGGATAGTTAGACATCCATATATGTACCTTGGGGACTTATTATTCTAAGTTCCCAGCTTGGGAGGCTTCTGGATATTTTGAGGTTTTTTTTTTTACCTTTGTTTACTTGCAATTAACATTTTGAATATTCGGGGCATCACAGTTTGTATCAAAGCTATAGGTTTAAACTCCAGCAGACTCATGCTTAGGATCAAATAAGTTGTGAGATGGGTATACTCATTACGTGATTCTATGTTTCTCTTGTGGTGATAGCAAGCAGTCGTGACAATAGGCATGCGAACGGTTAGAATGTGGAGCACCAAAATATCACAGGGAACCCCAATCTCTCATATCTTTGCACTATCCTAGCAGATCTTCAAGGACTTGTTCTTCTACAGCTATTTTCTTAAGAGTGTGAAAGAACAGATGTATCGTGACTTTTTAAGCTGAGACAAGGGAGAACGAGAGTGTCGTCGAGTATGAGGTCATGTTTATGCAATTGTCTTGTTATGATAAGAGTTGGTGATAAGTGAGAAAGATAGATTACAGATGTTTAATTAAGGTCTCAAGCCTAGTATTAGGCAGCACATCACCCAGTCGCGATTAACACCCATGTTTAGTGCATGGACATTGCGAAGACCACTGAGACAGAGGCAAGGGACTATAGAGAGAGGCAATACGTCAAGGCAGGCAAGAAAGGCCCTCGTCTGCAGGTTCAGGCCCTCTTTGTGAGAGGTACAACAAGCAACATGGCGATAAGAGTTTCCATTAGGATACATAAGCATCTTTCAAGTGTGGCCTAAAAGGTCACCATCTTAGAGATTGTCCCACTCTAACATCAGGGCAATCTGGACCATACGTAGGGAGTAACTTTGAGCCCAAGGTAGGGTATGTTTCAGTCAGCAGGAGAGTATAAACCTAAGGCTACCGATAGGGCGTTTAACATGAGAGCAAAGGATGCGTCGAGTTCAAAGGATGCGATGGCGGGTACGATCCATGTTACCTCAATTGATTCACATGGATTATTTGACTCTAGTGCCGCACATCCTTTTGTTTCTTTTTGCTTTGCACACCCTCTTGGGGTTAAGCCCCACTCTCTTCACTGTGAGTTGTCCGTGGATACTCCAGTTACGAATTATGTGATAGTTAAGTTAGCATTAAGGAACTATAAGATTCACATTTGTGACAGAGATCTTCTTGTGAATCTAGTTCCTTTATATATTCATGATTTTGGACGTGATATTAGGTAAGGATTGGTTAGCATCCTACCACGCCTTGGTTGATTGCTTTGAGAAGCGAGTCTATTTCTGTCAATTTGATTCATCTAAGTTTGAGTTGTAGTGTTCAAAGCAAAGTGAGTGTATCATCTCAGCTATTGTGGCTCGCCATTTTCTTCGTAAGGGTTACATTCCTCATGTCCTTCATTCTAATCATGAAATCTCGATATATGAAATATACATTACTACACAACTTCCCCAAAGTGTTTCTCAAGGAGAAATCTATCAATCGTGAGGTTAAATTCACTACTAATTTAGTTCCTGGTGCAATACCTATTCCCAAGGCTCGTGTCAAATGACGCATGAAAGGATGAAGGAGTTAAAGGAACAGCTTCAAGAGCTACTTGATAGGAAGTTTATATGCGCCTCACGTTAGGGTGCCTTTATGTCTTATTCATTAAGAAAAAAAGATGGCACATTAAGAGTTTGCATCGACTACCTTGAGTTAATAAGATCTATATCGCTAACAAGTATCCGTTTGCACACACAAATGATTTGTTTGACCAACTTCAGGGAGCAATGTACTTCTCCAAAATATATATGAAATCTGGATACTATCAAATGAAAGTTAGGGTAAAGGAAGGATGTGCCAAAGACCGCATTCAGGACTCGTTATAGTCACTATGAGTTCTTAGTGATGCCATTTGGTTTGATTAATGCCTCAGCACATTTATGGATCTGATGAATGTTTAAGTAGTATCAACATCAGATTGTTTCGTTTGTATTGATGATATCGGTGCACTCTAAGTTAGAGAAGGAGCATGGCGAGCACCTAAAAATTATCCTATAGATTTTGAAGGGTAATTAGTTGTATTCTAGGTTCAAGAAACTTGAATTTGGCCTCATTTTTTGGACACGTGGTGTCCAATGATGGAATAGCTATTGACCCCACTAAGATTGTGACTATAACTGATCTACAGAGGCCTAACACTATTACAGAAGTGTATATTTTTTTTGGGATTGGCAGGTTACTATTGTTGCCTTGTAGAAGGTTTTTCTTCGTCAACTGAGAATCGCTATGCCTTTGACTCAATTGACTAACAAGAACACCTGATTTCTTTCGAATACGGAGTGTGGCACTAATTTTCAAAAACAGAAGTAGAGGTTTTCAAGGCTGAAGATGAAGTTGGTGTATGTACTTATGTGTCATTCCCCCAAAATGAGAGGCCGCGACTAACATCAAACTTCATTATATACCATTACAGAGCAACTAAATCTTTTAAGATAAAACATGTCCTCAAAAAAAAGTCTATGACAATTCGTTCTCCAAAATAATTTTATTACAAAACGATTACTAGACGCAGCGATGAAACAATATACACAAAAATAATTCAATCAAATTACCAGTATTGGGGTAAAGCTCTCAAAATGAAATCCATTAAACAATTTCGCACATAAGATCATCACTCAGATTTCAGGGTCCACAAATGTCTTTAAACCAAGACCCAGACACGACTATGACATAACCATTATAAAGGTATAGCAGAGCATCTACGATGCCACAAACACCATTATCTAAATCTCAGTCTTACTTATCTCAAAAGATCCAAGAGTTAAATACAATCCTTTCAAAACTCTTAACCAACAATCTTCCTCATCAAAATCCACTAAAACCAAATAATAGGACCAAGACTCTACTATTCAATACAAATTCCAAGTCTCAAAGCTGAATTACCCACTTCTGAGTAGAGTCCTCAAATGATTTACATTGCTCAAAATACTAACAAAACTAAAAGCTCTAATTTCCCCCAAACATGACACACCCAAAATCACGTCTGATTCCTGTGGTAAAGGACAAAACAAACGAGTAGGGGGTGAGCTTGAGTAGCCCAGTAAGTGGAAAACAAATGGGAAGGAAATGCGATGATTCGTAGTCTAAAAGAAAACCAAATATTTGACAAACAAATGATAGCAATAGGCTACAATGCAAATAAGGCGAATCAAATATGCAAAACGTTCGTTAAATGGTCCAAAGAACCAAAATCGAATACAAGCCCGAAGAAAAATGAGCAATCCATATTTTGATATAAAATAGCAAAGCAAACGCCATTAAGCCTTTAACCCAAAACACATTTCAATTATATGTCGGGTACGATACAAACATACGATGACTATGGTGGTCATAAGACCCAAATGTCGAACCAAACATCAAACGTGTGCTCTGCAGCATACTAAGAGTCTTTGGCTTTGGCATAACAAACATGTGTCCATAAGACCCTCTATATTTTCGAGAGTTGTTCAACATAGTCAGTGTCAATATTAAATTGATGGTCACAAATGTACAGATTCAAAGGTGTGCATCATCAAGCACAAACGAAAAGGGGTAAATATGTTCTCAAAATAGGGCAAACGGTGGGACAAATCAAATGCAAACAAATATAGATAAACGAAAATTGACGAAGCATAAACCTTCAGATTCTGAAAGATACCTTTCCCTCAACAAAAACGACGATAGAATCCCTTTCACAACAAGCTTGATCAAATCCAATAACAAGATTTAAAGAGGGAATCCCAAGCCAAAAAAAAAAGGTAGAATCCCTTAAAAAACAAGATTAATCAACTCCAACAACTCTTTTTCAGATTTAAAGAAGCAACCCACACCATAGCAAAAACGTTACAAACCCTTACCACAACAAGAGTGTTCAAACCCTTACCTCAAACAAGCTTTCGAACAAAAGAAATCCTCAAAGCACCACTCTTGGGCCAAAAGAGCTTTCCAAGCCTTCTATTCTCGCTACCTCCTCCACAAAGGAACAATGAACCAAGAACAAAAAGGCCAAAAGAAAACAAAGAGGCTATTTATATGAAGGTGAAAAATTATACTATTCATTCAAAGCGATACAAGTTTAATTCGACTCAATCCTGCAGTCGTTTCTTCTTTATTAAAATACTTTTTATTCGACCAAAACACCTTTTAAGTCGACCGAAAACACCAATAATTTGACCGAAAATATTTTTAATGAAAATACTTTTAATTCAACTGAAAAGAATTTTGAATCGACCGAAAAGAATTTTGAGTCGACCGAAAATAGTTTTGAGTCGACTGAAAGTACTATTCATTCGATTAAAAGTAACTAATCATCGACTGAAAACTTTAATTTTTTTTTTTGACACAAGAAAGAAGATTTTGGGGTATTACATTCTCCGCCCCCCCCCCCCCCCCAAAAGAATTCTTTCCGCAGAATTAAAACGTACTTTAATTATCAAAAGTACCTTCTTATTTTTCAATATGAGTCAAAACATTATACGATAACTGAAATTCCAACTTCGAAATATTTATGGTTTTAACTAGTCTGCAAAATGTACTGAGTTAAAATTATGACATTCAAAATTCAACAAACGAAATCAATTTCTAAAACATCACGCTTCCACTATACTACTCTAATAATATACCAAACCATACACTTTACACAATCTGGATAACACGCTTAACTTCAAGCTTAAGTTGTAAGCAATTCTCATCTAATATGACATGTTTTATGAAATTTAAACTAAAGTTATTAACTTCCATTGTCATCGTCATTCCAAAAATATATTCCGACTACTCTTCCAATAATGTATGCTTGGCTAACAAATGCTGAATCAAGTTATTCCAATCAAAATTCAAATCATCTGAAACCAATGCAATACCGACAGGCTTACGTTGCGCCATTATGATAACACATCAAACCATAGCCTTGGTACAATGCCTAACATTGACACGCTTAACTTCAACGGATACCAAAAGTAGGAACCAATCTTCACATTAATCACAAAGGATTTATACTCTATAATCTTCATATCAAAATTTATGCCCATACAATGTCACAAATAGAGCCATTTAAATACGCCCTTAATAACATTTCGCTGACAACTCAATGTAACTTATAACCAAAGTCGCTGAACTCTTTGTACGGCTTCCTTTCAAAGCTTCACCCACTTTGTTAGACTTTCAAATATGATTATCCATGATCGAATCACCAACATCGAATATCCCAAGATTCTATACTCCAAAATATTTTATTACTTCTAGCACATGGTTACTTATGGCAACATCACGATCAACTTTCTGCCCATAACTGTCAACTATAAAAGGTCACAAACTTAAAATCAAAGGCTTAACCAAAATTACAACAACATAATGTCTATGCAACTCACTAGCAAAAATCATAAGATCACCTAATGATTAATGTTTCCCCCATCTAATTTTATTCTAGCATCAAAATCAAAACCATCCAATAACCTGTGAGGAATAATACTTCAACATATCCAAACTGGATAACCAACATCAACAAACACTTACACATTTTACTAAAAGACTACCATACTTCTGCAGGGCACTCTAATGCCTTAAAAACAAACCGGTCCAAACTATTATCAAATTTATCACAGAGGAAAAGATATTATTATTAATTTCACATATACCGTGCATCCACCAAAGTGTAAGCCTTTAAACTACCACATCATTTATATCTCTAAGTCACAACCTTTACAGATAGCTTCTAGTTCTCAGAACTCTTCGCCAAAAGATCATAATCATCCTCCTTTTCTAAAGCAATCCATCTTGGTATTATTGAAAGACAAACAGTCCATACCCCAAAATAACATCAAAGTGTTCTATATCCAGAAAATTATGCCAACTCTTAAATATCTGAAATCAATACTAACAGGGCAAGAAGTATAAACCATAAGGGTCACCACAGGGCTTCGTAACGGTATCTACATATAGATATGTTTCAAGATTTTCCACGTTCAAAACATAAGTGTCCATAAGGGATATCGAAAAAAATGAATAGAGGGGCATTATGATTTAGAAATGCCAAATCATCCTTTCAAACTCCGCATAAAATCTCTGTCACCATATCTCTTGGTATCTTGAGATCACAACCTTTTTCCATACACTATTAGATAGAGCTACTCATAAACATCCAAAGATCATAGTCATATCCTTCAATTATTCTCTTTAATTAACACTTAAAGTATCTAAATTTCAAAACAACTAACATTCGTTCTAAGGTTGCATACTAAAATCAAATCCAAAGCTTATGGCCAAATCTCAATCTCATGCTTTAGTGTGAAATAAATTCTTCGAACTTAATCCAGTATTTCAAGCTTTAATCATAATCAAATATGTCTTAAGCTTAGGAGTCTACAGAATCTCAAACCTAAGCTCTGATACCACTCCTGTCACGCCCCCAAAACAAGAGGCCGCGACTAACATCAAACTTCATTATATACCATTACAGTTCTAAAGATAACGGTATAGACAGAGCAACTAAATCCTTAAAGATAAAATATCTCCTCAGACAAAAGTCTATGACAATTCGTTCACCAAACTAATTTTATTACAAAACAATTACTAAACGCATCGGTGAAACAATATACATAAAATAATTCTGTCAAATTACCCGTATCGGGGTAAAGCTCTCAAAATGAAATCCATTAAACAGTTTCGTACATAAGATCATCACTCAGATTTCAGGGTCCATACATGTCTTTAAACCAAGACCCATATGCGACTATGACATAATCATTATAAAGGTATAGCAGAGTGTCTACGATGCCACAAACACCATTATCTAAATCTCAGTCTTACTTATCTCAAAAGATCCAAGAGTTAAATACAATCCTTTTGAAACTCTTAACCAACAATCTTCCTCTTCAAAATATACTAAAACCAAATAATAGGACCAAAACTCTACTATTCAATACAAATTCCAAGTCTCAAAGCCAAATTACTCACTTCCGAGTAGAGTCCTCAAATGATTTACATAGCTCAAAATACTAACAAAACTAAATGCTCTAATTTCCCCCAAACATGCCACGCCCAAAATCACGTCTGATACCTGTGGTAAAGGACAAAAAAAACGAGTAAGGGGTGAGCTCAAAATAGCCCAGTAAGTGGAAAATAATTGGGAAGCAAATACGATGATTCGTAGTCCAAAACAAAACCAAATATTTGACGAACAAATGATAGCAATAGGCTAGGATCCAAATAAGGCGAATCAAATATGCAAAATGTTCATTAAATGGTCCAAATAACCCAAATCGAATACAAGCCCGAAGGCACGAAAATGAGCAATCCATATTTTGGTATCAAATACCAAAGCAAACGTCATTACGCGTTTAACCCAAAACACATTTCAATTATAAGTCAGGTACGCTGCAAACATATGATGACTATGGTGGTGATAAGACCCAAATGTAGAACCAAACATCAAACATCAAGCGTGCGCTCCAAAGCATACTTGGAGTCTTTGGCTCTCTAGCATAACAAACATGTGTCCACATGACCCTCTCTATTTTTTAGAGTTGTTCAACATAGTCAGTGTCAATCTTAAATTGACGGTCATAAATGTACAGATTCAAAGATGTGCATCATCAGGCACAAACGAAAAGGGGTAAATAATGTTCTCAAAAGTGGGACAAATCAAATGCAAACAAATATAGATGAACCAAAATTGACGAAGCATAAATCTTCAGATTCCGAAAGATACCTTTCCCTCAACAAAAATGACGATAGAATCCCTTTCACAACAAGCTTGATCAAATCCAATAACAAGATTTAAAGAGGGAATCCCAAGCCAAAAATCAAAAGGTAGAATCCCTTAAAAAAACAAGATTAATCAACTCCAACAACTCTTTTTCAAGTTTAAAGAAGCAACCCATACCATAGCAAGAATGTTCAAACCCTTACCACAACAAGCTTTCGACTATGACATAACCATTATAAAGGTATAGCAGAGCATCTACGATGCCACAAACACCATTATCTAAATCTCAGTCTTACTTATCTCAAAAGATCCAAGAGTTAAATACAATCCTTTTGAAACTCTTAACCAACAATCTTCGTCATCAAAATCCACTAAAACCAAATAATAGGTCCAAGACTCTACTATTCAATACAAATTCCAAGTCTCAAAGCCGAATTACCCACTTCCGAGTAGAGTCCTCAAATGATTTACATTGCTCAAAATACTAACAAAAGTAAATGCTCTTATTTCCCCCAAACATGCCACGCCCAAAATCACGTCCGATACCTGTGGTAAAGGACAAAACAAACGAGTAGGGGGTGAGCTCGAAATAGCCCAGTAAGTGGAAAACAAATGGGAAGCAAATACAATGATTCGTAGTTCAAAACAAAACAAAATATGACGAACAAAGGATAGTAATAGGCTAGGATGCAAATAAGGCGAATCAAATATGCAAAATGTTCTTGAAATGGTCCAAAGAACCCAAATTGAATACAAGCCCGAAGGCACGAAAATGAGCAATCCATATTTTAATATCAAATACCAAAGCAAACGGCATTAAGCGTATAACCAAAAACACATTTCAATTATATGTCGGGTACGCTACAAATATACAATGACTATGGTGGTCATAAGGCCCAAATGTCGAACCAAACATCAAACATCCAGCGTGTGCTCCAGAGCGTACTAGGAGTTTTTTGCTCCCTATCATAACAAACATGTGTCCATAGGACCCTCTCTATTTTTGAGAGTTGTTCAACATAGTCAGTGTCAATCTTAAATTGACGGTCATAAATGCACATATTCAAAGATGTGCATCATGAGGTACAAATGAAAAAGGGTAAACAATGTTCTCAAAAGAGGGCAAACGGTGGGACAAATCAAATGCAAATAAATATGGATGAACCAAAATTGACGAAGTATGAACCTTCAGATTCCGAAAGATACCTCTCCCTCAACAAAAACGACGATAGAATCCCTTTTTCACAACAAGCTTGATCAAATCCAATAACAAGATTTAAAGAGGGAATCCCAAGCCAAAAATCAAAAGGTAGAATCCCTTAAAAAACAAGATTAATCAACTCCAACAACTCTTTTTCAGATTTAAAGAAGCAACCAATACCATAGCAAAAATGTTACAGACCCTTACCACAGCAAGAATGTTCAAACCCTTACCTCAAACAAGCTTTCGAACAAAAGAAAACCTCAAAGCACCACTCTAGGGCCAAAAGAGCTTTCCAAGACTTCTATTCTCTATCTCTCTCTCTCCTCCACAAAGGAACAAGGAACCAAGAATAAAACGACCAAAAGAAAACAAAGAGGCTATTTATATGAGGTGAAAATTTACACTATTCATTCAGAGCAATACAAGTTTAATTCGACTCAATCCTTTAGTTGTTTCTTCTTTTGATTTAAACCCTTTTATTTGACCAAAACACATTTTCAGTCGACCGAAAACACTTTTAATAAAAATACTTTAATTCGACCGAAAACAATTTTGAGTCGACTGAAAGTAGTATTCATTCGACTAAAAGTTATTGTTCATCGACTAAAAACTTCACTTTTTTTTTTATACAAGAAAGAATATTTTGGGGTATTACATTCTCCCCCCTCCCCCCAAAAGAATTTCGTCCGCAGGATTAAAACGTACTTTAATTATCAAAAGTACCTTCTTATTTTTCAAGTCGAGTCAAAACATTATACTATCACTGAAATTACGACTTCGAAATATGTATGGCTTTAACTAGCCTGCAAAATGTACTGAGTTAAAATTACGACATTCAAAATTCAACAAACGAAATCAATTTCTAATACATCACACTTCCACTGTACTACTAGGATAATATACCAAACCATACACTTTACACAATCTGGATAACACGCTTAACTTCAAGCTTAAGGTGTACCAAGTAGTAAGCAATTCTCATCCAATATGACGTGTTGTACAAAATTCAAACTAAAGTTATTAACTTCCATTATCATCACCATTCCAAAAATATATTCCGACTGCTCCTCCAAGAATTTATGCTTAGCTAACAAATGCTGAATCAAGTTATTCCAATCAAAATTCAAATCATCTGGAACCAATGCAATACTGACAGGCTCACGTTGCGCCATTTTGATAACACATCAAACCACATCCTTTGTACAATGCCTAACATTGACACGCTTAACTTCAACGGATACCAAAAGTAGGAACCAATCTTCACATTAATCACAAAGGATTTATACTCTATAATCTTCATATCAAAATTTATGCCCGTACAAAGTCACAAATAGAGCCATTTAAATACGCCCTTAATAACATTTCGCTGACAACTGAATGTAACTCATAACCAAAGTCACTGAACTCTTTGTACGGTTTCCGTTCAAAGCTTCATCCACATTGTTAGACTTTCACATATGATTATCCATGATCGAATCACCAACATCGAATATCCCAAGATTCTATACTCCAAAAACATTTTATTACTTCTAGCACATGGTTACTTATGCCAACATGACGCTCAACTTTCTGCCCATAATTGTCAACTATAAAAGGTCACAAACTTAAAATCAAAGGTTTAACCAAAATTACAACAACATAATGTCTATGCAACTCACTAGCCAAACCATAAGATCACCGGATGATTAATGTTTCCCGCCGTCTAATTTTATTCTGACATCAAAATCAAAACCATCCGATAACCTTTGAGGAATAATACTTCGACTTATCCAAACTGGATAACCAACATCAACAAACACTTACACATTTTACTAAAAGACTACCATACTTCTGCAGCGCACTCTGATGCCCTAAAAACAAACCGGTCCAAACTACTATCAAATTTCTCACAAAGGAAAACATATTATTCTTAATTTCACACATATCGTGCATCCACCAAAGTTTAAGCCTTTAAACTACCACATCATTTATATCTCTAAGTCACGGCAAAGCCACACAGGCAATGCAGGGTAACACTTAGCAGAGCCACACAGGTAGTGCTCAATAACAATGTGATTGCATATGCATATGTACACTAGTTAGACCATTAAGGTACTAGTATCTCTCGCAATAATATATCATCCTTATATCACCCCCACTACAGACCATCTTTACAACGCCTCAATACACTAACTCATGTAAATATACAGAATGCAATAATCGCTAATACAACGAATAAATCGTTGCTCGATGAGTAATAAATACTGAGTTTTGATAAGTATTTTCAATAAACGCTTAAGCACAAAGCAGGATTTTAAAGGCAAAATACATGCTTATCTTAAACATAACAAAGTCCAAAGAATAACGACACCAAATCAGAATGAAGTACAAAATCAATTATGAGGAATTGGTTCCGGTCTTCCCTCAATCCAAGCTATAAGCCGCTATTCAACCTTGTTCAAAATCCTCGAGTTAACCTCAACTGGCAATTTAATTATCAGAATACAATCTAACCTCATAAACTATAAATTCAATGTTGCTTTCTTAAATGTTACTCACTTTGACACTCTTACACAAAACCAAATCGAAATGGATCTCTCGGACGGGAAACTTAACCGATAACCCCTCACTCTCTATAAGGCATTCTAAAATTCATAATATCCCTTTATAAAATACTTTTATAGCTTAAAATAACATAACAAGTTACAATACGAATTTTTTGAATATTTTTAAATTACTTTTCATAAATACTAGCAAAGCCCAAAAATAGCCATTAATATTTCTAGCTCAAGTCAATAGCCTTAAAATATGTGAGGAAAATTTGAAACTGAAATTAGGATTTAAAAAGCATCAAAACCATTCTATAATCATTTGTGTTGCTAAATCAACTGCGATACAGATTTAGTACTAAATCAACTCTAAAAAATTATGAAACTGAAACTTCTTTATATCATAAAAATTACTGAAAATTTTCAAAATTTAATGAGAATTTTAAAGACTTTGAATAAATTTTTGAAGAATTGAATTTGTTGAAATTATTAAAAATACTAAACGATTTCAGAAAAACCTTAAATTTTACCAATAATTCTAATATTAGTCTAAGAAACTTCCTATTAATTTTTAGCAATTTATGGTAACTATACGATGCCCCACTGCATCATGGTACAACTGTGCAAACACAGTGTTCCATTTTTACTCCACAAACCATTACGCACTTCAACTTCTTCCTCCCCCTTCTCAGCAATGCACCCACACTACACCAGATCACCCACACGCGTTACAAATACACTACACGACTTACAAACACACTTTATACTCTCAATACCTATCATTTACACACATATATACAGACACGTCAAAAACACACACACCACCGATTTTATGGCTGCCATGTAGCGACATTTTGGCTCCCTCATTACACACAAACACAGATATGATTCATACACTCAACACACTCGACAACAGTCACCATTTCCATCTCTCAAATACCACAAACACACATATTTTTCACCCATTACACTCACGTTTCACACATAAATCACTCACATAAAACACGCACTCACTATACCCACATAAAACCACCTCTTCACAGCCTCACCCACAGCAATAGGACAGTAATGCATCCCCTTGTCCAAACCATGGCGGCGCCACAAAAACAAGTTTGTGACAGCCATGGCTGCTCACTACAATGTTCTTTTCTCCAACATGAAACACTTACACAAACATACATAATTTCACAAATCACAGCAAAGCCATTTTTTTAACTTCATACATAAATGCACCAGCTATACACATACATACATAAACAATCACACACAAACACACTCACCCACTCATCGTACCCACTGCCTCACAACAGTGATATTCTGCATGTCCCCTTTTCCACGCTTAGTCACCCATTCACACACCTAAACCCATACGGCAAACCTCCTTTTTGCTGCATACACACATAGATACACACACCCTCACTCACATAAACATGGCAACCACGGCTACCTTTGCAACTGTAGCCCTTTAATCTCCCTCAAATCAACACAGCAATGCACAGTGCGGCAGCCATTATGGCAGCCCTCACTTCACACAGAACACACACCACAATCCGAGCCACTAACCACGTACAACAATGAATAAATTGAGAGAAAAGGACTAGAAAAATCTTACCGAAAAAATCTACGCAGCTCACCAGAACCTTGCTGGCCGATCAATATCTCCCCCTTTCTCACGAGCACTTTTATCTAAGAATTCTCTCTCTCTCTCTCTCTCTCTCTCTCTCTATAGTAACCAAAATCCTACTTTAAGGAAAGCTTAAATCTCTCCAATTTTTCCTCCTTTGTTCCTTCTCTTTCCTGATAAAAGGGTTGAAATATTTTTTAGAATAAAATCAGATTTCTTTGAAATATTTTATTTATTTATGTGCCATCCCAAAAATCCAAAGCTTTGTTGCCCCGAACACCTGTAACGTTAACCTACCACATCACATCAAATCGGTCAAATCCTGTTTACTAACACATAATTTAGAGCATCTAATCCGACATCAACTCCAATTCTTCAAACACCAGATTACAAAACTGTTTAAACTTAAACCTTTAAACCTACGTTCTTTACAACCTTGAGTCCTTATAGCAAGAATTGAAAGTACCGACCCACGCAGAGGTCTTACTGCACACTAATGATGGGGTCATCGAAATCTCACATAGACTGTAAAACCCCATTCTCGAGCATGCTACAGCTGATCATCACCTGCAGAAGGGATTCACACGAATGGTGAGCTTTTGAGAGCTGAGTAAGGTCATACAAGGACAACCGAAAGAATTACAAAACGATTCTAGGAATTCAACTAACGATGATTTTCAAAATGATCAAAATTAATCAGAAATAAATACCAAAATAAACATTAACAATCATGATGGGTTCCAAAATGATCAATAAAAGATCATTTTCCAAGCCCTCATTCCAAAATGCAATGATTGTTTTCTAATGGATTTCAAAAAAAGTTCAAAGGCAATCTGGAAGGGATTTTAAACCAACACGAACTGTTTGAGACAGTCTTTTCCAAAATTTTTGAAATAGTTACTATAAGATACAATGTAAACAAATTAATGATGTTGATCCTAGGTGGTTGTGATGCCATTCAAGCAAAGCCAATATGGTGTACACATGCATGATATACCAAAATAACTAGTCTTACTGGGTACTAGCCTGCGTTCCATGCATGATTCAGACCAGCCTTATAACACCTCCCCACAGTACGGTTTCCAGGGTCAATACAAAATCAACAATATCAATGAGCATTAGCATAGGCTCAAATCACTGAAATCAATTCGGGTTTCAATAATAATGATATACTGATATAAGTCATCACTCAAAATTTCAGAATAACCATACAAACTGTTATTGAATTTAACCACAACAGTTCAAGATAAAGAATGCAAACAATTATGGAATATGCCCATCATGCAATAACAGGCGAGCATCAATAAGATTTTCAAATAATTGAATTAGGTTCAATATTGGAGTTTTCTGTGTAATAACATGCTGATATCAACACATAATTCAGTTTTCGACATTAGTCATAAGTAAATGAAAGGAGTACTTATGAGGACGAGTTATCAAAATAAAGGTTTGGACAAAAGTCCTTACCTAGCATTCAGATAGAAACCCTTACCAGGACCGAACTGAGCTATCTAACCAGAAAGTTTGTTGCTTTAACCTAAACAGAATAACCAAATAATCAGAACACAACCTACGGTACAATATTATAACTTAATACGGATTCACGCATATTCCCAAAGTGAACCTCCCTCACCGGGTGTGTGCTTGCTTCTATTGGACCTAGAGTTGGTCAAGGGACTCCCGCGGGCCAAGCTGTAGAAGGTATCGCAAGGCTAAAACTCCGGAAATGAAAAATGCCAAAATAGGAATAAGACTTGATATTATTAGAAATGTCCAAAAAATATCATATTCGTAAAGAAGAAACATATACTCACTCCTATGAACGTGAAAAATCTCTCGGATAAGTCGATTCGACTTGAAATTGTTAAGTCATCCATAACTATTTAGTCAAAACAAGAATTGATTTTGATCGAACTGTATAGTTCCCTTTGTTTACTATGTGACGTGTCTCGTTACCAATAACAAGTAATAAGTTAAGTTTATATTCCAATACGGAACGAAAAGGACAATATACAGGATTGGTAGAAAGAGTTGTGATATGGCTTGAGCCAGGGAAACTAGAGGATATAAAAGAATACACCAATCCTAAGGATCCATAGGATTAATTGTGGATCCAACACAACAATAGAAACATTTGAGTTGTTTAGTCTTTTATTTTTTATTTTTAATCTTCTATATCTAGATAAGTATGTATCTATCTCAAATATATGCAATAGGATCCTTGTATTCGGCTCAATCCTTTTAGTAAAAGATTGAGCCGAGTTTAATTGCAATTCAATTAAGAAAACGAACGGTAATTACTGGATTACAAAGTATCCATTGCTTCAAATTAGTAACAAGGAAATCCTTTGTGCGTGTCTGAAAAAAGTCTCCAAATATTTTGGGGCTAAAAATCAATCATAAGGGATGAGACGACCCAGAAAGCACTTGATCATATCACGATCAACTTTGTAAGCCTACTTGGGTATTGAGTATTTACTTGTAAGAAATTAATTCTTTGCACTGGATATGGATAGTTGCAACTCCGGAAAAAAGAATCCAGTAAAATATTTGTTACATAAAACCATTCAGAGATCATATATAATATGTGTGGATCTGGATAACATATTTATTTTATATGGATTCGTTTGGTTCTTTTGATTCTTGCTCAAGCCGGATGATATAAAATTATCATGGCCAGTTCCTTCGGGGGATGGATCTATAGGAATTCACCTATCCCAATAACAAAAAAACCTGACTTGAATGATCCCCTAGAAAAAGAGGAATGAAAAATTATCCAAACCAAATACGACGAGTAATGGGGTCCTGAGCTAAGCCTTGGTTAAACCTTGGAAATCTTAATGCCATAATGCCTTTCAAATCCTCCTAGCCATTATCTTACTGCAATAATTCTTGCTAAGAAGAATGCCCATGTTGTGGCAATTCCACCCAGAAGGTAGTGGATTACTCCTACAACACGTCCTTGTACAATGCTTAAGGCTCTCGGCTGAGTAGTAGGAGCAACCTTTAATTTATTATGAGCCCAAACGTTGGATTCAATAAGTTCTCGCCAATAACCACGTCCACTGAATAAAAACATTAAACTAAAAGCCCATATAAAATTAGCACGTAGGAAAAACATCTCATACTACTGGTGGGGTGATAGCTAGTTTTGGTATGTTGGGGGATATCATTATTGCGCCCAATTACTTCAATTACTTATGTTTAACCTTGTGTCCGGACCAACGGGCCAAGGGACAGTCTCGATTCGAACCCCCGACACTGTGGTTCGTAGCCACGTGCCCCTGACCAATTAGAAACAAAAATAAACCTGGAGTACGATAGGGGCAGAGGGAATTTCAGGTGGAATTTTTTACTTTCTTAATTTAATATTCTAAATAAGGTTCTAGCACCATGCCGAATGTGCCCGGAATGAAATAGTCCTTGTGCTCCAAAAGAATTTTTTACCATTAACTAAGAAGTGATGGGAACGATGAAACCTGTGAATCCAAAAGATGTATATTTCTAGGCTTTCACAGTTTTGGTTAAGCTATTTCTATTTCTCCAACTATTTCTTCCTCACTGGTTTTTTTGATAGTCGTTAATTAAAAGAGATTACCAAAATGCCCTTTACGTGTAAAATTACTGAAATGGCCCTCCTAAACGTAAATCACCAAAACGACCTTCCCATATATAAAAACTCTAAAATAACCTTAGTGTATGTGAATTTACTCAAAAATACCTTTTTTTAGAGGTAAAATTACCAAAATACCCATCTGGGTGACAAATTACCAAAATACCACCTTTTACCCTTAAATTGCCAAAACAGTCTTTCCGTAAGTGAAATCACTAATATATCCTTATCGTATGCGAATTTATGCAAAAGTACCTTTTACTTAGTAAAATTATTAAAATACCCCCGGAGGTTCCCGACACAAAAAAAATCTCAAACATATCTTAAAACACTATTTTAAGTCTACTGAAGTCATTGTTGGGCTAAAAAGTATTTTGAAAAAATTTTCCAAAAAAATTCCAAACCAGTGTCCGGATCAAGCACTCAAAAGCCGATTCGGCTAAAAATATCTATCGATCTCGGAATTGTACGAAATTTTAGATAGTAAAATATCAAAGAAAAATAACATTTTTTTATTTTCATATTAACACAACTTGGTTTGATATGTTAATTAAATCGGGAATTTCTTCTAATCGATACCTTAATTTAGCGTCCTTCGCGGACTCCAAAAACTTATGTACTGATGTCTCATAAAAATAATGGGGGTCACTGTTTTAGACTTTGTCAGAATTTGATCCTCGCTACTTATAAAAATTCAAATTAAAACTGTTAACCTAACACCCCCCGCCCCAAACCCCCATTTTTAGTGACAATTACAGTCGTTATTCACATTACACACACACACACACACTATTTGTCACGCCCCCAAACACGAGAGGCCGCGACTAACATAAAACTTCATTATATACCGTTACAGTTCTAAAGATAACGGTATAGACAGAGCAACTAAATCCTTAAAATATCTCCTCGGACAAAAGTCTATGACAATTCGTTCTCAAAAATAATTTTATTACAAAAGGATTACTAAACGCAGCATTGAAACAATATACACAAAAATAATTCTATCAAATTACCTGTATCAGGGTAAAGCTCTCAAAATGAAATCCATTAAATACTTTCGCACATAAGATCAATACTCTAATTTCAGGGTCCATATATGACCTTAAACCAAGACCTAAACATGTCGATGACATAACCATTAAGAAGGTATAGCAGAGCATCTACGATACCATAGACACAATTGTCTAAATCTCAATCTTATTTATCTCAAAAAGGTCCAAGAGTCAAATACAATCCTTTCAAAAACTTAACTAAAATCTTCCTCATCAAAATCCACGAAAACCAAACAATATGATCAAGACTCTACTATTCCATACAATTCTCAAGTCTCAAATCCAACTCACCCACTTCTGGGTAGATTGCTCAAATGATTTACATTGCACAAAATACTAACAAAACTAAATACTCTAATTTCCCCCAAACATGCCACGCCCAAAATCACGTCCGATACCTATGGTAAAGGCCAAAACAAACAAGTAGGGGGTGAGCTCGAATAGCCCAGTAAGTGGAAAACAAATGGGAAGCAAATGATGATTTGTAGTCCAAAACAAAACCAAATACTGGACGAACAAAAGATATCAATTGACCACGATGAGAATAAGGTGAATCAAATATGCGAAATGTTCATTAAATGGTCCAAAGAACCCAAATCGAATACAAGCCCGAAGGCACGAAAATGATCAATCCATATTTTACTGTCAAATACCAAAGCAAACGTCATTAAGTGTTTAATCCAAAGCACATTTCAATTATATCTCGGGTACGCTACAAACATACGATGACTATGGTGGTCATAAGACCCTAATGTCGAACCAAACATCAAACATCAAATGTGTGCTCTGAAGCATACTAGGAGTCTTTGGCTCTCTAGCATAACAAATGTGTGTCCAAGGGACCCTCTCTATTTTTTAGAGTTGTTCAACATAGTCAGTGTCAATCTTAAATTGACGATCACAAATGTACAGATTCAAAGATGTGCATCATCAGGCACAAACAAAAAGGGGTAAACAATGTTCTCAAAAGTGGGACAAATCAAATGCAAACAAATATAGATGAACCAAAATTGATGAAGCATAAACCTTCGGATTCCGAAAGATACCTTTCCCACAACAAAAACGACGATAGAATCCCTTTCTCAACAAGCTTGATCAAAATCCAATAATTTTCCAGTTTAAAGAGGGAAACCCAAGCCAAAATCAAAAGGTAGAATCCCTTATAAAACATGATTAATCAACTCCAACAACTCTTTTTCAGATTTAAAGAAGCAACCCATACCAGAGCAAAAACGTTACAAACCCTTACCATAGCAAGAATGTTCAAACCCTTACCTCAAACAAGCTTTCGAACAAAAGAAAACCTCAAAGCACCATTCTAGCGCCAAAAGAGCTTTCCAAGCCTTATGTTCTCTCTATCTCCTTCGCAAAGGAACAAGGAACCAAGAACAAAAGGGCCAAAAGAAAACAGAGAGGCTATTTATATGAAGGTGAAAATTTACACTATTCGTTCAAAGCAAAATACAAGTTTAATTCGACTCAATCTTTCAGCCATTTCTTCTCTTGGTTAAAACACTTTTAAGTCGACCGAAAACACATTTAATTCGACCGAAAACACTTTTAAGTCGACCAAAAAAATTTTAATTCGATCGAAAATAACTTTGAATCGACCGCAAACACCTTTTAACTCGACCGAAAATACTTTTAAGTCGACCGAAAACAACTTTAATTCGACCGAAAATACTTTTAAGTCGACCGAAAATACTTTTAATTCAACCGAAAAGAACTTTGACTCGACCGAAAATAGTTTTGAGTCGACTGAAAGTACTATTCATTCGACTAAAAGTTACTGTTCATCGACTAAAAGTTACTATTCATCTACCAAAAACTTCAGAAACTTTTTTTTGACACAAGAAAGAACATTTTGGGGGTATTACACTAGTTCACTTAATCCAGACATAGTTGCCTTCTTCCTCTCTGCCATTCAACTGAGACACACACTCCGCACGCACACTCCTGCACACACACACACACACACACACTGCCACCCACATACACCCAAATCACATATTATAACACATCTAAACACACACATCTACACATTATCACCCATAAACACACACTGTCACACACAAACAGGCACAATTCATATACACGCGCACACTGATACACCCAAACACACACTGTGGCATATTCAAACACACACACACACACAACACTCACGAAAACACACAAATCTCTTCTAATTTCTCTCATACACCCTCTTGTACTCCTCATCCCACGTCTACAAACACAACACACACACACACACACATAATGTCATACATGATACACCAACAAACATACACAACCTATGACCACACATGCACAAAAACACACAATAACTCACAACGAACACACTGTACAGTTCACTTTCGACCCCAAAACACACACTCACTCTAACACTCTCCCCCACACTGCATCCACGCCTAATTACTCACATTTCACGAAAATTCACTCACAATTCCACACAGTCAACACTCTTCACATGCACACACTGTCAGGCCCCTAAACACACCCTAATTACGCATAACACACACTAAATTATACACACTATAAAGGTAAATAGATTACCATTAAAATTCCGCTCCAGTCTCTTTTTCTCTCTCAAATTTTCTGGTTAATTTCTGCCCTATCCCCTGTTCCCTCTCCCTCTGCCTTGTTTCCCATTTGTTGCAGTTGTTCTTCTGTGTCTAGTTTTCTCAATTTCGATTTTCCTCCCAAAACCTTTTTCTTTTCTTTTGTTTTTATTTAGTCCAATCCATTAATCTCTAATAAATTGGGTTAGTCATCAGATAAAATAAGAAGGAGGTGGCATCTTTAGGATCAATCTCTCCAATAAAATTGACACCTGACACCTAACTTTCAAATATTGGAATTTAACCGCCCAAGTTTGAGTAATTACAATTTGGCCCCAAATTAATTTTAATTTTGATTAAATGTCCCTAGACATGTAATATCACTCATATTATTACTTTTTGTCACTAAAAACATTAATTTATATTTATGCCCCCATAGTTTCCAAAATTTAAAAAATGACCCAAAAAGTTTTCAAACATTACAGTTTTACCCCAAAATTCGTTTAAGCTTCAATATTTGTGTATTGCTCAAAATTATCGCCCATTTATTTTTTGGAGTGCAGATGGTTATTTTAAACAGCTCTCAAAATTCAGGTTAGTATAATTTAACAATTCCCATTTTAATTGTATATTTATAACCAACCTCGTTGCTAAAAAATACATCAATTCTCACCACAAGAAAAATAGCTTTTAGTGACGGAAAAATTTTTGTTGCTAAAATCACCTTTAGCGATGGATATGTTCGTTGGTAAATGTCCGTCTCTAGAGAGATTTACCGACATAATTTTCAGTCGGTAAATTTCCTTTGCGACGGACATTTTTGACTGACTTTTATCGATGGTAAATCCATCACTAATTTGATTTTTTTTCTCTTTTTTGAAATTCTTTTTTTTAAGGAATAATTTTTAAATTATTTTTAGAGACGGATTTTTACCAACAAATTTGTTCCATTGGTAAAAGTCAATTTATTTGAAACTTTTAATATTTGTAATAACTTTTAGTGACAGATTTTTAACAATGGCATAAATCTGTCGTTAAAAGTTTAATTGGACAAAAATCCTAGTTTAATGCTTTCCTCCCTGCCGATATAGTCTTCTCTCCTTATTTTCTCTCTGTCTCTTACTTTTCTCTCCCCCCGCCCATGATCCTCATGTTGACTCATCGATTTTGATGATTCTAAATTAATTATTTCTAACATTAATCTCACAACTCTGTTAAGATAAATATTTCAAGATTTATCATAATCAAACAAAGACAAGATCATGTCTTGGACAAAGCTTGAACTCGAACTTGGATTTAAGATTCAAAGACTCGGACTACAATGAAGATGCAAGGATCTAAAGTCTATTTTATCCATGTCAGCATTTCTAAGTCCACCTTAAAAGATCTCATAGAAATTTAAGTAAAGAACCAAAATTGAATGTTTCAGTCGAAGGCAAACAGTTTGCAGTCGACTCAATTGTGCAGTTCTAGTCTCAAAAATAAACCTTTAGTCGAAGCAAAACTTTTTTAGTCGAAGCTAAAGTTTTTAGCCGAAGCCGAAGTTTTTAGTCGAAGCAAAACTTTTAGTCGAAGCCAAAAGTTTTCAGTCGAATGAAGTGGGGTGTTTAGTCGACTAAATTCTTCAGTGTCTCTTCTCACTAAATTTTCAGTCGACCGATTTCTTAGAGTAATTCTTTCAGTCGACTCAAAACTTATGTTTCAATTGAATCAATCTTCAGGCTTTCCCTTCACAACGGTTCATTTTCTTCTCTAGTATAAAAAGGGATCCTTGAGAGCATTTAATATACTTCTTGCGAATTTTTTTCAATATTCTCTTTAACTCATCTCAAAACACTCTCTCATCTTGTTTTCTCATTTTGATCTATTCTCTGTTGAGTGAGTTCACCTTTGAGATAGTTTATTTTAAGCTTCTTGGTTTGGTTCTTGAAAGAATATAGATCTTCCCACCTAAGAAGGCTTAGTCTAAGATTGTTCATTGTAACATCTACTCAAGAAGGAGTTTGTTTGTTGTATTCCAATTGTAATTCACTTTTCATTTGTAAACTGTTGGAAACCTTGAAAGGATTTCAGAAATTGTATTGCGATTTGAGCTAGCACCCAAAGCTAGCTGGTTAGTGAAAGGCTCGAGTAGGTCTCCCTTGTGTGGAGTGCTCCGGGACTGGACGTAGGGGCCGAATTGATATAAATATCTGTGTTGAATTATTATTGTTATATCTATCATTACTTTGTAATCCAGTTTATATTTTATACTCAAAGTTGTAAACACCTATTCACCCCCTCTAGGTGTATTTAGGGACCTACAAGTGGTATCAGAGCCGTGTGCTCTGGTAATTTTTTTTACTTAATTGTCTAGAGCTAAAGATTGCATTATGAAAGAAGGATCAGCAACCAGCCGACCATCCTTGTTGAAGAATGACAACTACTACTGCTACTGGAAAAACTGTATGAGGAATTTTCTGAGGCAGGATACATAAGTGTGGTATGTTGTAGAAAATGGTCCTATAATTTTGATGAAAGATGGACTGGATGGAACCAAGATTCCAAAAGGAATTCTCGAGATAGACGCTCATGAGGCACAGCTTTTCTCCATGGATGATAAAGCAAAGAACATTATCAGCTGTGGCCTTAACAGGAATGAGTACAATCGTGTCTCACCATGTGAGACGGCTAGAGAAATATGGACGTTGTTGGAGGTCACTCATGAAGGTACAAATCAGGTGAAAGAGACCAAGATTAGCATGTTGGACCAGCAGTATGAAGCCTTCAAGATGAAGGAGCACGAGTCCATAAATGAGATGTACTCTAGATTTACACTCATTATAAATGGACTGAAGCTTTTGGATAAAATCTACCCAGAAAAAGAAGTTGTCTAAAAAGTTCTCAGATCTCTTCCAAAGAGATGGGAAGTAAAACTCACAGCCATTCAAGAGGCAAAAGACTTAAATGTCTTAAAGCTGAAAGAATTGGTGGGTTCTCTAATGACTCATGAAATTACAATGAAGATTCATGACGAAGAAGAAACCACCTCCAAGAAGAAGAACTTAGCTCTTAAAGCTGACACCTCTCATGAACCTGTAGAGAACAGTGATGATTCTGATCCTGAAATGGCCCTCATCACTCGGAGGTTCAAGAAGTTTCTCGCAAGCAAGCGAGATGGGAAGATCAGAAAAAATCCTATAAACCAATCACATCAAAGAAATAATAGTGATTGGAATGTAAAGGAAAATTATGATGCTTGCTATGAATGCGGTAGAACTGGGCACATCAAAAAATAATGTCCGCAACTCAAGAACAAAACTGCAAGCAGCAACAGTCGAGACTTCAAAGAAAAGAAGTTCAAGCCCAGGAAAGCCCTGCTGACTTGGGATGACTCTGATGAAAGTGACAAAGAAACTAGCGAAGATGATGAGGTAGCTCAACTTTGCTTCATGGCCTAGGATGATCACTCGAATAAGGTAATCTCTGAAAATATTGATTATAATGAACTTAAGTCAGTTTTTCTCGAACTCAGTGAAAGTCATGAAAAGTTAAAAATGCTAATCTAAAAATAAGGCTCTTTCTTTGATAAATACTGTTGAAGAGTTAGAAGGTGAAAAGGAAGAATTGGAAGAAAATGTTGAACTTTATATTTTCTGAAAATGATTCTTAAGAAAATAATATGAACGCTACTAAGAAGAAAATTTCTTATTTGTCTTCTGAAATCCAATCTCTCAGAGGAGTAAAAGTTCCAGTTGAAAACGAGTCTTTAAAATCTCAACTGGAAGAGATTTTCTACACAAAAAATGAATTTAGAAGAGGAGATTGAAGATCTGAATTTTGCTCTTTCAAAATTTACCTGAGGAAGAGAGAACTTGGATATTCTTTTGGGAAGACAAAGATGTGTTTTTGAGAATAGTGGAATCAGTTACAATCCTTCAAAGAAGCAAAAGGATTACAAAAATTTCTTTAACAAAAATTTAGCTTCCTGCTCACCATTCACTCTGTACAGTATGTAACAAGAAAGGACACTTAGTTCGAAATTGTCCTCTTAATGCTGTCAGAAATCAGTCATTCCCTTCTATTACAAAAAATAAAATGAAACAAGTTTGGGTGCCAAAATCTTGTTTATCTAATCTTCCAGGACCCAAGAAAGTGTGGGTGCCTAAAGGAACAAAACCAGAATCTGTTGTAGGTATGCTTGAAAGCAAGGGTAGATTCCAATAAATGGATTCTCGATAGCGGATGTTCAAGACATATGACCGGTGATCGCTCACTATTCTCTCATATCACTCCAAAGAATGGAGAACTTGTTACCTTCAGAGATAACTTAAATGGGAAGATCATCAGTAAAGGTAAAATTGGCACCGGTTCCATATCTATCGATAATGTATGCTTGGTTGACGCTTTGAAGTTCAATTTTATAAGCATCAGTCAACTAATCAATAGTGATCACAAAGTTCAATTCGAAGGAAATCAATGCCTAATCAGTCATGCCTCAGATGGAGGTACCTTGGTTTGTAAGAGAGATGGTAATATCTGTACTCTATCTTTTGATGCATCTGACTCTTCTCGTGAATTTTTTCTTTCTGCTCAACATAATGATATTTGGTTGTGGCATCATAGATTAGGTCATGTTCACATGGATCTAACCAAGAAACTTCTCTCGAAAGAGCTTGTTAGAGGCTTACCAAAGTTAAAGTTTGTCAAGGATAAGGTTTGTGATGCCTGTCAATATGGTAAACAGTCAAAAACATCTTTTTAAGCAAAAAATGTTGTTTCCACCTCTCGCCCTCTTCAACTCCTTCATTTAGATCTTTTTGGTTCCACAAGAAATGCCAGCCTAGGTGAAAATTTTTATGCATTCACCATTGTTGACAATTTTTCAAGATACACCTGGGTTCTTTTCTAACTCATAAGGATGAAGAGTTTGAAAAAAATTTCAGTCTTGTTAACAAGCTTCAAATTAGAAGGAGTTGAAGCTTGTAAAAATTCGAAGTGATCATGGCGATAAATTTAAAAAAGATTTTATTCCTTTTGTATTCAAAATGGCATTTCACATGAGTTTTCTGCTCCTTGGACACCCCCAACAAAATGGAGTTGTAGAGAGAAAGAATCGAACTCTTCAAGAAATGGCCAGAACCATGCTTCATGAAAACTCCTTGCCAAAATATTTTTGGGCCGAAGCTGTCAGCACTTCCTGTTACATGTTGAACAGGGTACTCATCAGACCGATTCTTGACAAAACTCCTTACCAGCTTTTCTCAAATTGAAAACCTAAAATTGATTATCTCAAAGTTTTCGATTGCAAATGTTTTATTTTGAATAATCGTGAGAACTTAGGTAAGTTTGATGCAAAATCTGACAAGGAAATATTTCTTGGTTATTCATTAAAAAGTAGAGCATATAAAATTGATAACCGTAGAACTCGGACAGTTGAAGAATCTATGCATGTAGTATTTGAAGAATCTAACATTGAAAAACCAAGTAAGACTGCAGGTGATGATAATGAAGAACTCTCCCTGGACTTGAACAACAAAATTAATGTCTCCTCAACTGAGGGGGAGTGTTCAACATCTTCTCACAACAACGGTGATGAGACTCAGCCACTTCCAAAAAGCTAGAGATATTCTTCCAGTCATCCATTAGAACAAGTCATAGGTACTGCGGAACGCGAAGTTACTACACGATCTACGGTAAATTTTTTCTGTGCAGATTTTGCTTTTCTTTCTCAAATAGAGCCTAAAAATATTTCAGAGGCTCTAAAAGATCCTAAGTGGATCCTTGCCATGCAAGATGAATTGAATCAATTTGAAAGAAGCAATGTTTGGACACTAGTTCTGCCTCCTGCTCAACAAAAGGTCATTGGCACCAAGTGGGTTTTTCAAAACAAACTTGATGAGGATGGTCATATTGTTCGTAATAAGGCTAGACTAGTTTCTCAAGGATACAATCAAGTCAAAGGAATAGATTTTGATGAAACCTTTGCCCCAGTCGCTCGACTTGAAGCTATCTAAATGCTTTGACATTTTCATGTCATATGAACTTTAAACTTTTTCAAATGGACGTGAAAAGTGCCTTCTTGAATGGGGTTATATAGGAGGAAATGTTTGTTAAACAACCTCCTGGTTTTGAAAATGAAAAATACCCCAATCATGTTTTTAAGCTGAAAAAGGCTTTGTACGGTCTTAAAACAAGCTCCTCGAGCTTGGTATGATCGTCTTAGCAGCTTCCTTATTAATCATAGATTCTCTCGTGGCAAAGTCGATACTACTCGTTTTCCAAAAATTCATAATTTGCACATTTTAATAGTTCAAATTTATGTTGATGACATTATTTTTGGTGCCACTAACAATGATCTATGCCAAGAGTTTGCTAAGAGTAAGCGCAGGGAATTTGAGATGAGCATGATGGGAGAACTTACATTTTTCCTTGGACTTCAAATCAAGCAGTCAAAAGAAAGAATTTTTATAAGTCAGTCCAAGTACGCACGGGAGCTTTTGAAAAGGTTTGTATTGGATAATGCTAAACCTAGAGGTACCCCTATTTCTCCTAGCGCTTAATCTTGTCAAAGATGAAAATGGTAAAGATGTAGATAACAAACTTTATCGTGGTATGATTGATAGTCTGTTTATCTTACTACTTCTAGACCTAACATAATGTTTAGTGTATGTATTTGTGCCTGATTTCAAGCTTGTCCCAAAGAATCTCATCTTACTGCAGTTAAACGAATTTTCAAATATCTTTCTGGGACTTTAAATTTAGGACTTTGGTATCTGCGTAATTCCTTGCTAGATCTAATAGGTTTTTCTGATTCTGATTATGCGGGATGTCTTGTTGATCGTAAGAGTACTGGTGGCACTTGCCAATTCCTTGGCGATGCATTAGTGTCCTGGCACAGTAAGAAACAAACATCTGTGGCTCTCTCCACAGCTGAGGCTGAATATGTTGCGGCTGGAAGTTATTGTGCCCAACTATTATGGATGCGTCAAACTTTACAAGATTTTGGTGTCTCAATAGACCATATTCCTATTATGTGCGACAGTAGCAGTGCTATTGATATTAGTAAAAATCATGTTCAACACTCGCGCACTAAGCACATTGATATTCGTCACCACTTTCTTCTAGACAATGTTCAGAAAGGTTTAATAGAACTCAAGAAAGTTGGTTCTAAAGATCACCTCGTAGATATCTTTACAAAACCCTTAGCTGAATCCTCTTTTTGTTCTTTTTGTCGTCGCTTAGGAATGTGTGATCTTAGCTAAATCTTTTTCATTCAACTCAAATGACCCTTTTTCATTTGACTTAAAAGTTTTTGGTTGACTGAAAACTCTCTCTTTGAATGTTCAATCTTGTTTCTGCCTGTTTTAGTCGACTAAAAATTTAGTTTTCATTCGACTCAAAACTTTTTGATCGAATGAAAACTTCTTTTTTATTTTGTAACTGTTGGATTTAATTGACACTAAAGTCTTTTCAGTCGACTAAAAACCTCTTTCACCTTTGGAAATCTGTTGGATTCGGTAGACCGAAAAGTCAATTTTTATTCAACTAAAATCTTTTCAGTCGACTAAAAATGATGTTTCAGTCGACCGAAATCCCGTCATCTATATATATACCCTCTTTTTTCCCTTTCACTTTTTACTGTTACCCTTTTCACTGTTCCTTGTCCAGTTTTTACAGACCTTTACTTTTCTTCTCTCTCTTACCCACCTGTCACTCATAGGCCGTATGGACTCAAACCCACGCCCTCGTAGTTGCTGACGTCGTGTCATTGACACCGACGATGAATCCGACGTGGCTCCTCCACTTGTTGCTGCTCCACCACCACCTTCCACACGTCGCCGCACTTGTCAGACGACAACTGCTGCTACAAGATCATCGTCCTCTGTTCCTGATCAACAGACGTTTGCTGCTCTGTCCTCTTTAGATAATGTTGCTCTTCCTCCTCCTGCCGCCTCTTCTTCCTCTGTTTCTCCTCCAACCTGTCCGCCACTTACCTGCCCCTATATTTCTCCTACCCAAATACTTCACATTCCCCATTTCTTTGAGTCAGGCGATGACCAAATCAACTTTTATAAAAATTTCATCAATCGGGAGGTCGTACCGAGTCGTCCAAGTGATGTCAACCTAATGACTCAACTTGGTCTTACCGCTCTTTTTGACCGAATGGGATGTCCCTCCATTCTCCCCCCCCCCCTTCGGTGTACTATCCTGGTCTTGTTTGAATTTCCTATTCAAACATGCATTTTAATGCTCTGTCCTCCTCCTTTTTTAACCACATGTTAATGGGGTCCACATTCATCTCGATGCCACCAGCTTAGCCCAAATTCTCAGTTTTATATACCAATCTTTAATCATTGTTTTCCCCAGAAACACGTGGTGCACCACTGGCCCCTTTACCCCACTCCAACAAACACAAACCCTTCTAGGAGACCCGTCCATTTCTCGACCCCGCAAACCTAGTTTAGGTGACCTTTCTCTTGTTCATCGTGTCCTCCATTTTATTGTCAGTTATAACCTCTCGGGCAGTGCCAGCTCTTTTGCTTCTTTTTCATATCTCGACATCATTCTTCTCACCCACTTCATTCGGGGCTCTCCCTTAAACATTACGGGCATTATCATGCTCGTAATGGATGCCCGAAAGAAGAAATCCTTTGCAAATCTTCCTTTCGGTCTAATATTAACCCGAGTTTTTTAACATTTTCATGTCCCTCTTCTTACCTCTATCTTGAAATGTACATATATTCCCAGTCATCATATTCTTGACAAAACTTCTCTTCGTCGTGCGGAATTCAACATTCGCCCTGCCATCTCCACCGACACTGTATCTCGTGAGCTGATCACTGTAACTGACCCCTCCCATACCTGGTCAGTTCAGGTTCCCGCTCTCGCACTTTCTCCTACTATCTCGCCTGCTTCTGTCGTTCCCCCACCCAAACCTTCTGATCCTCCCCCATCTGTTCTGCCCCCACCACCTGCTCCTTCTCAATTCATACCCCATGTGCCTCCTGACCCATCTCCCTCTATACCATTCGTTCCTTCCATCCCTTCCGACTTGGTACCACCTCTGCCCACCCCTCATCACCCTTCTGATCCCTTCTTCAGCCCGCTTAATGACTTCTCCAACCTTAATTTTGATGAATTCCTATTCACCGACAACTCCGAACTCTCTGAGCACCTTTCTCATCTCCACTTCGATTCAATTAATACTTGAATCGCAAACCACCTTAGTTACCTCTGTTGCAGCCAATCACACTGCCCTCCTTCATGAGCTTGCTGCTCTTCAGCAGTCGGTTCCACACTTGTTAGCCCAGCTTCTTTCGAACCAAATAGACTTTCACACCCTTCTTAACGACCTCACCTCTAACCTTTCTTCTCTTCCTCTCTACCATACTCCACTCCTAGAGAGTTTGACTCGGATGCAAATGATCTTCACCGACAGCAAGAAGTTGGCCTTCAGGCTCATCGTCGCCAGGCCTATCTCACTATGAGCATTCTAACTGAATAGAACTGTTACCTGGCACATCAGATCTTCAATCAGGCTCATGGCTTTAGGGTGACTCGTCCGGATATATTTCCCTCTCAACACACCGGCATCGAAGGGGAAGAATGATTCTTCAACCTGCATCTCTCGTACAACCCTTCGATGTGGTGCTCTCCTCGTGTCGTCAAAGTCGATGAAGTACCCAAAACTGCTCTGTCGCCCGCTGCTCCATCCTCTTTCGCTCAGGGTACTCGTCGAACTGATCCGCCACCTAATGATCCCTCTTCCTCTGCTTAAGCTGCTCACCATCGTCGGCCTTAGATTCTGTTTATATATTTTACTTTTCACCATTTGGATTGACTATCCCTCTTTTTGATTTGACAAAGGGGGAGAACAATAGATTATTCATTGTAATCATCTTTAAAAAAAAAATTGGTGGATATTAAAGATGTTCTTTTAGTCATTACCTTGTTTGAATGTTATCTAATCAAGGGGGAGTTTGTTTATGTAATGTTAGACTTAATGTTGTCATATGACCACACACGCATAAAAACACACAATAACTCACAACGAACACACTGTACAGTTCACTTGCGACCCCAAAACACACATTCACTTTAACACCCTCCCCCACACTGCATCCACACCTAATTACTCACATTTCACAAAAATTCCCTCACAATTTCACACAGTCTACACTCTTCACGCACACACACTGTCAAGCCCCTAAACACACCCTAATTACTCATAACACACACTATATCACACATATTATGAGGTAAAGAGATTACCTTTAAATTCCTCTCTAGTCTCCTTTTCACTCTCAGATTTTTTGGTTAATTTCTGCCCGAGGCCCTGCTCCCTCTCCCTCTGCTTTATTTTCCATTTGTTACAGTTGTTCTTCTGTGTCTATTTCCTCAATTTTGATTTTCCTCCCCAAACCTCTTTTTTTCCCTTTCTTTTGTCTTTATATAGTCCAATCCATTAATCTATAATAAATTGGGTTAGTCATCACATAAAATAAGAAGGAGGTGGCATCTTTAGGATCAATCTCCCCAAAAAATTGACATCTAGCACCCAACTTTCAAATATTATAATTTAACCCCCATGGTCTGAGTAATTATATTTTGGCCCCAATTCAATTTTAATCTTGATTAAATGTCACTAAACATGTACTATCACTCATATTACTACTTTTCGTCACTAAAAACATTAATTTATATTTATGCCCCCATAGTTTCCAAAACTACAAAATGACCCAAAAGTTTACAAACATTACAGTTTTATCCTAAACTTCTTCTAAGCTTCCATACATTACTAATACCTAAGCATTGCTCAAAATTATCGTCCGTTTATTTTTCAAAGTGCAAGTGATTATTCTAAGCAGCTCCCAAAATTTGAGATAGTATAATTTAACAATCCCCATTTTAATTGTATATTTATAACTAACCTCCTTACACTAATCATTATTAAAAGATGCTAATAAATGTATCAATTCTCACCACAAGAAAAATAGCTTTTAGCAACGGATTTTTTTTTATTATTTCCCTTTTTTGAATTTTTTTAAGTATAATTTTTAAATTATTTTTAGAGAGATTTTTACCGACGGATTTATTCCGTCGGTAAAAGTCAATTTATTTGAAATTTTAAATATTTTTTAATAACTTTTAGCGACAGATTTTTAACGATGGCATAAATCCGTCGTTAAAAGTTTAATTGGACAAAGACCCTAGTTATATTCTTTCCTCCCCCCCCCCCCCCCGATGCAGTCTTTTCTCCCTATTTTCTCTCTGTCTCTCGCTCTTCTCTTACTCGCTCACAATCCTCTAACCCCCGATGCCGCAGCCCTCCCCAGACCCTACTACCGCACCCTCAATGCCACCCCTGCCACCATAGCCCTATTAGCACCACAGCTAGTCACCCCCCTGGATGCAACAGCCATGTACCCCCGCTGCTACAGCCCTGCACGCTTCTGCCCCCGTCGAAGTCTACTGCCGCTGGCCACTGCATCTCCACTATCATACCCCCACTGCTATATGGATTTTCTTACTTATATTTGGGATAGAAAGGTTAGTGTGTACGTTGGATCTGTTGATTTCTTTTGTTTTAATTATCACCTAGAGTTTTTCTGCATTTCATTGTATTTGAGCTTTGTGTTTCGATTCTTGGCTACTGTAACAAGAAATGTGTAGTCTTTATAGTTTCTTTCTCCGTTTAATCGGTTTGGACTTTAGCCCACACAGACATTTGGCTTCCTCGGAGTGATTGTATAATCATTTGCTACATTCTCAAATTTGGACTTGTTTATCACTGTTGTTTAGCTCCATTACTTAGTTCATTATTTTTGAGAATTCTGTGGAGAAATAAACAGGAAGTATTGTATTATGTTTCGCACCAATTGGCAACCTCAAGTATTAAAACATGCTGAAATTTTGCTACGTGGTTCTAGAATAACGTTTATGAGTTGTAAAACTAATGTGACCGCCTTCATCTCGCAAATATTTTTGAGTTACTTTTTTGGCATTTTGTGTCTATTTACTTCATGGCTAGGGCCCATTTCTAGATTTTACTACTGGTTACTTTCTTGGATGTACTACTTTATTGTCGTCTGATTGAGTATATTTCTGAAAATATAGACCATGCATAGTGGAACCTCAGAAGTAGAGTATGTTTCCACAATTCTATGAATGTCGTTTCAATTCAAAGTTTCAAATGTTCTAACTTATGTTGTTGCTCTTGTTGTTGATTCATTAGTAATGTAATCTTAGACCTCAAGTGCTTAGCTGACACAATGAACAAACCATAGAGAGTTGAATATTATTTAGCCTTTTATATCAGCTCTCAAGTTGGCCAAAGTGAAGTATCAAACATAAGTATATTGATTATTAAGAAGCAACATGAGATATCGGCACTAGAAAAAAGCAATCATATTGTATAACGGATCGTCACTTTCATGAATGAAATTGTGAAAATTAGTCAAGGTGAAAATTCATTACAAATGGCTTTCTGGTGAAATAAATGGATGCATCAGCCCATTAGTGAGGATAATAACAAAAGAAGAAGGGTGGAGGGTGAAAAGGTGGGCTGCAAATGAACGAGTAATCAACTCGTTTGGCAAAGCTAGAGCTCATGTTGGTTTACTTTGATAGTCTTCAAGCTCTGCTCATGTTTGTCACGAGCTCCAAATCCATGCTCGAACTCGTGTTCTCAAAATTTGAACGAACATGAGCAAAGCTCGACTCTGTTTGTAAAAAGAGAATCCAAAGAAAAAATAAAATCAAGAAGTTAGTCCAATTTTATAAATTGAAAGCCTTGATTTTTTTTTTATTCTTATTGAAAACATGCCTAAAACAATGAAATGTTCGGTTCAGGTTTGGCCTTGGTTTGGGCTTTGACTATTTGGGTTGGGCTTATGAAATGATTGGGCTTATATGAACTAGCTGTTCACGAGCTTGTTCATGAGCACTTTTGGTTATTTATATCCGGATTGTTTATTAAACGAGCACATTTTTTTATTCAAGGTCAGATTGCTTGTTTAATATACATGAATAAGCTTTTACTAAATGAACCACGAGCTTAATCATAAAAATCTCGGTTTGCTTGCAACCCTAGTGAGAAGGAAGGGGTGTGTTGGGCAGAATTAACCTTAGAACGGTGTAAAAATGACATTAATGCCACTCTTTGTGTGTCTCACAAGATTTCTCCATATTCCTTTTTCTTTTTCATTTTGATTTAACCGGCAAAAGTGTTGATAGTCCAGAATCTATATATAAACTGACACGAGAGGAAAAATTGGTAGCAACATTATTTTAGAAGCCAAAATCATGCACAATAGTCCTAAAGAAATAATAATAATAACTAGAGTCATGTAAATAAGCTTGATTTATCTCTTACACGGTGATATTCTCACTCAGGTGCATTAGGTTACTTTCATCTTTAAAGAGGAAATGACATTCGAATAAGGAAACTGTGGTGGTGTGGGTGGGGGAAGGGGGGCGCATGAGTGCATAAACTTAAGGGGTACTTTTGGCCAAAGTTTTGATTATAGCTCACAGGTGCAATGGGCTTTCGATGAATGAATAAGACTTGAAAGAATGAAGAATGGGTGAAATGGTCATCCCGAGTTGTCCCGGGGCATTTTTAACATTGGCAAGACGTCAAAGGTTAGTGGTTGGAGGAGAGAGTACCCGGCGTAATTCATTGACAAAAACCGTGCACTGTTTATAAATATAATTGTTTTTGACAAGAATCTTGCGTGCTTTAGATGGACACAGACATAATACAAAGATTGTAGTGTGGACTACTACAAGTACATGGCAAGCAGCAATTGCGATGTAATACCCCGAACCTTAGTATTTTTTGCCAGTTATTTTATATCCTTAGCGACAATTTTAGAATCATAAGTTATAATTTAACGATAGCAGATATCATTGATATTGATTGAGGTCTTTAGCGACAATTAGCGTTAACGGTATTTTTAGAAATCTTTAGCGACATTTTTTTATAGTTAGTGTTGGTACTTTATTAACAACTATTAACAGTGACTATAGAGTGGGGTTGGGTAACACCGTTAAAATTTTCTTAAACACATAGAAGTTTCAAAGTAAATTGTCTGGGTCTTTTTAATAATAACAAAAAAATTTTGGATAGACGGTGTATAATTAGCAAATTATGAAGGGGGTTTTTAATTGTAAATTTCAGCCTAGGGTTTTCTACCCCATATATATATATATATATATATATATATATATATATAGGGTCAGCCGACCCTAGTCTTGGCATATTCTTTGTAAGCAGCCACATCAAGATTTGTTCCTTTTATTTCTGGAGCTTGGTTGAGAGAGAAAAGAGACACTAAGAAAAAGAAGGAAGCAAGCAACCTTGTCGAAGATCGACTCATCTTTTCGGTAAGATTTCCTTTAATATACAGGATTATATAAATGTACATATTAAGTTGTGTAAACTATATGGGCTTAGAGTGTCATAGGCTGTTGTCGTGTTGGATGTTGTACATAGTATGCGTGAGTCTTGTATATTCGGTTGACGTGAGAAGATTGTGGGTGTTCGTGTGCGAAGGAGAATAGGAAGGAAGGCATTGGTAGTGATAGTATGGTATGAACAAAGGGAAATAGGAGAAAAGGGGGAGGTTGCCAGTGTTGGGTTTTATGAGTTGAGTTGTTTGAAAACAACTCACTCATTTGTCCCACATTGCTTGGAAGTTGGTTTTGAAAAGGGTTTATAAGAGCAAAAGTGCTTTTACTTTGTACTTGGTGATTCCCACAGACTTTGTTGTATCCTGAAGGATTATTTATCGCTTACCCATCAGTAAGCTTGATTTCGAGTGGGGACAAATAAAGCCTTAAAGAAAGCGATCACGCACCTCAAAGTCTTCAATTCTGATTCCGATTCCACCAAATTTCTCAACAATTTTAAGGCTTTATTCTGTTCTGCTACAATGGATTCGGAGTCAATCAAAGTGATGAATCAAGACTTGGTGAAACTGGATCGTTTTGATGGCAACAACTATGCTCGATGGAAGGACAAAATGATGTTTCTTCTCACTGCCTTAAGGATTTCATACATTCTGGATCCTGAATTGTCGCCACCACCAAGGGAACTAAGGACTTCTGCAGAAGGTGTTCATCCCGATGCCGAAGAATTTGAGCGTGTTAAGAAGGAAAGGAAGAAACGCGAAGAAGACGAACTTCTGTGCCGTGGACACATTCTGAATGGGCTGTCAGATCGTCTATACGACTTGTTCACTAAAATCAAATCTGCCCGTGATATTTGGAGTGCGTTGGACTACAAGTATAAGGCTGAAGAAGAAGGTACGCATAAATACCTTATTGCTCAGTACTTCGATTTTGTAATGGTTGATTATAAACCTGTGTTAGAACAAGTCCATGCTCTTCAAGTGATTGTTAATAAGATTCGAGCCCTCGAGATTAGCCTTCCAGAATCGTTTCAAGTAGGGGCTATAATTGCAAAATTACCCCCTTCTTGGAAGGATTACCGGAAGAAGTTGTTGCACAAGTCAGAGGACTTTACATTGGAACAGTTTCAGAAACACCTTAGTATTGAAGAGGAGTCACACAAACGTGAAAATAAGGTTACTGTTCCGGTTGAGTCCGATGTGCACTGTGTGGATGGGAGCGGATCGCAGTCTAAAAATCCGACCTTGCAAGTAAGGAAGAACGATGAACATTTTAAGAAGAAAGCTAACCAAGATGAAGAACAAAAGAAGAAGAAAGGAAGCTGCTATGTTTGCGGGAAAAAGGGTCACTACGCTAAGCAGTCTAGATACTGAAAGGGAAAATTCAATGGAAAGGATGGAAAGGCAAACATGGTAGAAGAAAATCTCATTGCTATGATTTCTGAAGTTAACATGGCAATGGAGAAATCTGGATGGTGGTTTGATTCTGGCGCCACAGTTCACGTCTGCAAAGACAAGTCTATGTTTGAAGCATATGAAGAAGTGACTGATGGCCAAGAGGTGCAAATGGGAAACCATACTTGTGCCAAAGTTTCCAGCAAGGGAACTGTGGAAATCGACTTCACGTCCGAAAGGAAACTTAGTCTTTTGAATGTTCTCTATGTACCCGAAATTAGAAAGAACTTATTTTATGTTGATTTGCTTTGTACAAGGGGATTTCGGGTAGCTTTTGAATCTGACAAGGTTATCTTGTCTAAGAATGGTAGCTTTGTGGGAAAAGGGTACGCTTGTGATGGAATGTTTAAGTTAAGCATTAATAAAAGTACTAATTCTGCTTATATTGTCGAGTCTTCTTCCTTATGGCATGGTCGGGTGGCTCACTTGAATTATGGTTCTTTAAAGAACATGAAGAAATTCGACTTAATAGATTTTAATAATACTTTGGATAAATGCGAAGTATGTGCTAAGTCTAAAATAGTTAAGAAGCTTTTTCCTAGTGTTAAAAGAGATTCTAAAATTTTAGATTTAGTACATTCTGATATATGTGAGTTAAATGGGGTGCTAACTCGTGGAGGAAAAAGGTACTTTATATAACCTTTGTTGATGACTACAGTAGGTACTTATATGTTTACCTATTAAGGTCTAAGGATGAAACATTTACCATGTTCAAAAAATATAAGGCAGAAGTTGAAAATCAACTTGAGAAGAAAATTAAGATCCTACGTTCTGATAGAGGCGGGGAGTATTTTCTAAATGATTTTACAGATTTCTGTGAGGAACATGGCTTGATTCATCAAAATTTCGCACCCTACACACCTCAACAAAATGGCTTGGCTGAAAGGAAAAACCTTTCTTTAGGAGAAATGGTTAATTGCATGATAGTTAATGCTAAACTACCTCCAAACTTGTGGGGGGAAGCTTTACTCACCGCATGTTATATTCATAATAGGGTACCTTCACACTACAAGAAAACAGGCCTTTAGCGACGGGAAAATCCGTCGCTAAAAGCCCAAAATCCGTCGCTAAAAGAATTAGCGAATGATTCACTGTCGCTAAAAATCCCTCGTATAAAAGCCCGTCACTAATAGTTTAGCGACGGAATGTTTTAAATCCGTCGCTAAATATGTCATTTTTTCCGACGGATTTATTTTTAATTAGCGACGGATATTCCATCGCTAATTATATTTTTAGAATTTTAATTTTTTTGTCAAATTAGCGACGGATAAAATATTTTCTCGACGGAATATTCCGTCGCTAAAAAACTTATGTAGCGACGGAATATTCCGTCGCTAAATAACTGATTGTAGGAATACTTTTAGCGACAGAATTAATCTGTCGCCAAAAGTCAATTTTTTTTATTTTTCAATTACCCAGACCTGTAATACAATTTTCAATTCTCAACAACAACGCGCAATAATCAATCCAGAAAGAAATATATATAATCAATTATAAAAAATATTTATTATAAAAAAAACTCATATGTGTACAAGTCGGGAACTGGATACAGCCGGTTAGGAGAGGGGAGAAGAGTACAAGCCGGGCGCGAGGGCGGGGGGGAAGCTAGGAACGGGCACGGGAAGGGGCTCATCAGGGGTTGCCGAGTCCCGGATCTGGATCCTGCTGATCCGGGACCGGCTCGGCCTATCCAGCAGTGCCCTGCTCCCTGATCATCCTCACCACCACTGTAGCAACGCGCTGGATCTCCTCGTCGTCCAACTGAGGACGAGGAGCCGGTGTCTGTGGAGGGGCAGCAGGGGGTGAGGACGCTCCTATCACGGCACGAGCAGTCGTGCTAGGTAGGCCGCGTATGCGGCCTTTCGGCCGATTCACGACCTCCGGCGTATCCGGCCATCGCTTCAACCCCCCAGTACTCGCAGCTGTACTAGTGGATGCTGATGGCTGTCCGGACTGCTGCTCGGACCCCCTTAGCTGTTCATACGAGGCCTGCAAAAATAGTGGTTTAATGATATGTTAGGGCATTAATTAACTAAACAAACATTGAGGATAGAAAGAAAAAACATTAACAACTTAAATAAATTGACTCACATCGATCCGCCGGGCAATATCTGAAATATAGTCGCCCGCCTGGTGCGTCTCGTCCTTGTCCTTCTTCCGCACGTGCGTCTGATTATAGGTCAGAGCTATGACCTCATCCTCCTCCAGATCCGGGTGCTCGACCGCGTTCATGTGTCGGACGATGTCGTGTGGCACCGACCCCCCCGTGTGCGTCAAACCTCTGTTCTGTCTGTTCTCAGCCCCGCTCTTACTCTTGGCGTCCCAACCTGGATCCGCAGCCCACCGATCTATCATCTCCCCCCATACACGGTGAGATATCCAATGTGGGGGATATCTCGTCCCAATCTGATTAGTCCTAATTAGGCTTAATTGGGTTATGTTAGGGCTAATTCATGTTAATGTGGGCTAGTTTGGCCTAATTATAGCTAATTAGGGTTGATTAGGACTAATTAGGGTTATTTAGTCCTAATTAGGATTTAATTGTGCCGAGTAGTGCTGATTAGTCCTAATTAGGCTTAATTGGGTTATGTTAGGGCTAATTAATGTTAATGAGGGCTAGTTTCGGATAATTATAGCTAATTAGGGTTGATTAGTCCTAATTAGCGCTAATTAGGCTTAATTGGGTTATGTTAGTGCAAATTACGACTAATTAGGCTAACTATAATCAATATGCGCGTAATTGGGTTCATTTTGGCTAATTTGGGGTAATTACAGCTACTTTGATTTTCATTAGGTTCTTAGGGTTAATTAAAACTAATTAGGCTCGTTAGAGCTAATTAATTAGGGTTAATTGATTTATTAAAATATTTATTTTTTAAATATCAGACACCGTCGATCAGACGTGGTGTCCGTGTCTGCGCTAACTAACAGGTATCTCAATCCAATTGGTCCCATCCTCCGTCAACAATATCAATTCTCAATTCTTAAATGCCGCCCAATGCAATAAAAATTAACAAAAATCACACATTCAGTCCAATTGGGTCCCATCCTCCGTCAATAATCTCAATATCTCAAATGCTCAATGCACAATTAACAATCTAAAATCATCAATTAACAACCTAAAATCATCAATTAATAATCTCAATTACTTCAAATGCACAGCTAATAACCTAAAATCATCAATTAACAACCTAAAATCACAGATCAATAATCACAATTCTCAAATACACAATTAACAACCTAAAATTATCAAACAAATTATCAATGTTCAAATAGAAAAAAATTGTTCAAAATACACATATCTGATGCGCTTGAATTATTTCAATTTAGGGTTCGATTATATTAGGGCATTCAATTTAGGGTTCAATTAGTTTAATTTAGGGTTCGGTTCGATCACGGGCATTCAATTTATGGTTCAATTAGGGGGTTCTATTGAATCAATTTAGGGTTCGGTTGATTTGGGGCATTCAATTAGGGTTCAATTTAGGTTTCAGTTGGATTAGGGCATTCAATTTAGGGTTCAATTAGGGATTAATTTAGGGTTCGATTCGATTAGGGCATTCAATTTAGGGTTCGATTCGATTAGGGCATTCAATTTTGGGGTTTAATTAGGGTTCAATTACTTCAATTTAGGGTTCAATTAGGGGGTTCTATTGATTCAATTTAGGGTTCGCTTGATTTTGGGCATTCAATTTAGGGTTCAATTAGGGGGGTTCAATTACAATTAATTGGTTCAATTAGGTTGAATCGGGGTTCATTACAATTAATTGGTTAAGTTAGGGTTAATCAGGTTTAATTGGGGTTAATTCGTTCAATTAGGGTTACGCAGGGTTAATTACTATTAATTAATTAGTTTAGGTTGAATCGGGGTTCATTATAATTAATTGGTTCAGTTAGAGTTAATCAGGTTTAATTGGGGTTAATTCGTTCAATTAGGGTTATGCGAGGTTAATTACTGTTAATTGGTTAGATTAGGGATAATTACGGTTTGATTATGAATAATTGGGAACAAATTAAGGATAGTTAGGGTTTATCCGGGCTAATTATGCTTTAATTAGGGTTTAGGGTTTAAGGTTAACCGGTTCAAACAGGTTTAATTGGAGCTAATTACGGTTAATTGGTTCAATTAGGGCTAATCAGGGCTAATTAGGGTTTATTGGTTCAATTAGGGTAAATCGGGATTAATTAGGGCTAATTGGTTAGATTAGGTTGAATCGGGGTTCATTACAAATAATTGGTTCAGTTAGGGTTAATCAGGTTTAATTGGGATTAATTCGTTCAATTAGGGTTACGCGGGGTTAATTACTGTTAATTGGTTATATTAGGGATAATTATGGTTTGATTAGGGTTAATTTGGTTCAATTAGGGTTACTTGGGAACAAATTAGGGATAATTAGGGTTTAATCGTTACAATTACATTACAACAAATTATATAATACACTACAAAAAATTAAATTTAATTACATTACAACAAATTAAATTCAATTACATTATAGCAAATCAAATACAATTACATTACAATAGATTAAATACAATTACATTATAACAATAGATTTAATGCGATAAATAATTTCTAGCATACAATTACATTATAACAACAGATTAATTTCTAGCATACAATTACATTATAACAACAGATTAATTCAATATGATAAATAATTTCTAACCGGGAAAAAAAAGTGAGTTCAGGCAATGGTGGTGCGAGGCGGATGACGACAGTGGCGCACGGAAGGCAGCGACAGAGGGTGGTGGTGCGGCGGAGGGGGAGGAACTGTGGCGATGGTGGTGCGACTGTGAGGTGGCTGTGGCAGTAGTGGGGTAGCTGCGGGGCGACGAGGTGGCAATGGGGACGGCAGATCTGAGGGTTGAGAGAAGGGCGGTGTGGTGGTGGCGGGGGGCCTGTCGCCGGCGTGGGGGGCTGGTGGGGAGGGACGGAGGCGGGGGCCTGTCGCCGACGTGGGGGGCTGGTGGGGAGGAAAGACAGGGAGAGAGAGAGAGAGAGAGAGAGAGAGAGAGAGAGAGAGAAAAATCTGGGTATTTAAGAACACATTTAGCAACGGACATGTCCCATCGCTAAAGATCCGTCGGTAAAATCATTTAGCGACGGTTTATACTGTCGTTAAAAGACCGTCGTTAAACGTCCGTCGGGAATGGTTTTACTGACGGATTAATCCGTCGGTAAAATATTTTTTTGGACAACTTTTTTACCCACAGAAATTCCGTCGCTGAAAACACCTTTAGCGACTGAAGTCGTTCCGTCGCTAAAAGTCCGTCGCTACAACCCTTTTTTCTTGTAGTGTCAAAAAGGAATATTGTGAGCCCTTATGAATTATGGAAAGGTAGAAAACCTAACTTTTCATATTTAAAAGTGTGGGGGTGTTTAGCATACTATAGAGTTCTAGATCCTAAAAGGACTAAGCTTGGACCAAGGGCTATTAGAAGTGTATTCGTTGGATATGCTGAAAATAGCAAAGCCTATAGACTTCTTGATTTGGAGTCTAATGTGATAGTAGAATCTCTAGATGTAGAATTCTTTGAAAATAAGTTTTCTACTGATTATGAAGTTATAAATGATGATTCTCATCAAGGAAATGGTCCAAATGAACCTTTAGGATTGGAAAGGCAACAACGGGATCAACTTAGTGATTCTAGAATTCAGCCAACAGAACCTAGAAGAAGCACTAGAGCAAGGAAAGAGAAGGAATTAAATTCAGATTTTGTTTCTTCTCAAAGTATTGTGTTTCTTGTTGAAGGTGATAGAAATAATAATGTAATTAACAAGTACCCTATCGTGTTAAATTTGGAGAATGACCCAAGGTCATTTAGCGAGGCTATGTCATCAAGAGATGCATCATTTTGGAAGGAAGCAATTGATGAAGAAATGGACTCAATTATGTCTAATAACACATGGGTACTAGTTGATTTACCCCAAGGTTCCAAACCCATAGGGTGTAAGTGGGTTTTTAGAAGAAAATACAATTCTGATGGTTCTGTTCAAACCTTTAAGGCTAGATTAGTAGCCAAAGGGTTTAGATAGAAAGAGGGAATTGATTATTTCAACACTTATGCACCAGTTGCTCGTATAACTTCAATCAGAATTCTCATGGCTTTAGTATCCATTCACCATCTTTATGTTCATCAAATGGATGTTAAGACTGCCTTCTTAAATGGAGACTTGAGTGAAGAAGTCTACATGGAGCAACCCGAAGGGTTTGTCTTACATGGAAATGAAAAGAAGGTATGAAAGTTAGTTAAATCACTGTATGGGCTTAACCAAGCACCAAAGCAGTGGCATGAGAAATTTGATTCGGTTATACTATCTTTTGGTTTTAAGCATAACAGTGCAAACATGTGTATTTATTCTAGATTCACTACTAACTATGGAGTGATAGTTTGCTTGTATGTTGATGACATGCTGATTTTCAGAACTAATATGGATGGGATAAATGAGACCAAGGAGTATCTATCTTCCATGTTTAAAATGAAAGACTTGGGTGAGGTAGATACTACCTTAGGAATAAAAGTAAGGAAGCATAGTGGGGGTTATGCTTTGAGTCAATCTCATTACGTTGAGAAAATATTGACTAAGTTTAAACATCTTGGATTTAAAGCGTTTAGTATTCCTTTTGATCCGAATATGAAATTAGCAAACAACTCCAGTAGAGTAGTAGCGCAACTAGAATATGCTAGTGCTATTGGTAGTTTAATGTATGCTATGCATTGCACAAGGCAGGATATTTCTTTTTCTGTTTGTAAACTTAGTAGATTTACTAGTAACCCTAGTGTAGAACATTGGAAGGCTATTGGTCGAATCCTTGGTTACCTTAAGAGAACCATGGGATTCACATTGTTCTATAATGATTATCCGGTTGTATTAGAAGGATACACCAATGCAAGTTGGATCACGAGTGTGGGAGATAATAAGTCTACTTCTGGTTGGGTATTTACCTTAGCAGGAGGAGCAGTTTCTTGGGCAAGCAAGAAATAGACATGCATATCTCATTCCACTATGGAATCCGAATTTATTGCTCTTGCAATAAGTGGTAAGGAAGCAGAATGGATTAGAAACTTATTGTTGGATATAAAGTTATGGCCTAATCCTATGCCTCCTATTTCTGTTTACTGTGATAGTGAAGCCACTTTATCAAGGGCATATAGTTGTACCTATAATGGTAAGTCTACGACATGAATTTATGAGACAATTGATACAAGATGGTGTTATAACAATTGTCTATGTGAAGTCAAGTAAAAACTTGGCAAATCCTCTTACAAAAGCTTTGTCAAGAGAGTTAGTAAGAATGACATCCTATGAGATGGGGCTGAAACCTATTGAATTAATCACCAGTAATGGTAACCTGACCTAACACTAGGAAATGACTAGTTGTAAGGTTTAAAGGGTAAAAACAATTTACTGATGTGTGATTGTTAGTACTGATAATGTCGAGCCCCTAAAAAATGAAGTATTCAGTATTGTCCGTTACGATTTAGAGGTTAAGAGTTTTCTCTTAATGAAGTATGAGACTATTTTGTAATGTGTTCTAGTAGCGGAAACACATAGCATAACTTCATCTATATGAACTTAGAAATGGTGCCGCTTCTTATGAAAGTTTGGGTTTACTTTCTAGAGAGTTCATGAAACAGGATATAGCACAAGGCCATAATAGTGCTAAGTTGATTAAGAATTTCTCATCGAAGCAAGAAAGTTGTATGTGTGCAATAGCTCCGGTTTTATAATAAAGAGTAGCTAGTTTAAAGCTAAGGCCACTAGTAACTCTTATAGAACTTTGAGCTATTCGCACTAATGAAAGGTTTAAATCGAAAGATACATTTATGTATGCATATTAATTTCTCGTATGTCTTGGCTATAGTTATTTTTCAAACTGTTCGTTGTTTTCAAACAAGTGGGGGATTGTTGGGTTTTGTGAGTTCAGTTGTTTGAAAACAACTCACTCTTTTGTCCCACATTGCTTGGAAGTTGGTTTTGAAAAGGGTTTATAAGAGCAAAAGTGCTTTTACTTTACACTTGGTGATTCCCACAGACTTTGTTGTATCCTGGAGGATTATTTGTCGCTAACCCATCAGCAAGCTCGATTTCGAGTGGGGACAAATAAAGCCTTAAAGAAAGCGATCACGCGCCTCAAAGTCTTCAATTCTGATTCCGATTCCACCAAATTTCTCAACAGCCAGTGGGACTGAATAGCTGTAGTGGTGTTATGTTTGTGGCGTGTGAGAATTGAGGGAAAAGGGGAAGGGAAACGGCCATAGGACAGCTTGTGCGGCGAGGGTATTGTGGGAGTGTGGGCTGCCGTGAGTAAATACTTCGGCGCAGCCCCGATTTTGCCAAGGGGAACATGAGGACAGCCATGGAGAGGTGAAGGAGGGGCTGCCAAAACAGCCCCATATGTGTGTATTTGGGTGCATGAATGTGTGTATATATGTGCATGGATTTATGCCGAAAACCCAGATCACAGACCAAAGGTATATGTGTTTTATAGATGGGTAAGGATAATAGTGGCAAGGTAAGTGTATAAAATAATGGATCTACAAGGGTTATATATATGTGTGAGCCGTGTGCATGAAATCTGTGGGAGTGATGTGGAAAAATAAATGTTACTGGGTTGCTAAGACAGCCATATACATATGAATGTGTCTGAGTTATTTCTTTCAGGTGTCAGTGTATATTGTGAGTGGGTGTGTGAGAGTGTATATAATGTGAGGGAAATGAACAACCATGTGACTATATAAGATGTGTGTGTAAACTTACATGTATAATGGGTATTGCATGTGAAGTAGTTTTGGGTGAAAGATTCTGGAGTGTTATGAAGAAGAAGAGATGCAAGAGGGGGGGGGGGGGGGGGGACCTTTGTTTTAAAAACTTAACTTAGAAGTGTCACTAAAGGAAATATTTATTTTAACATTTTCTTTCCAAATTTTTAAGATGTACTTAGAATTTTATTTGGACAAAACTCAAAAGAGTAACTTAGATTATTTTTGCAAGATCTACACACAGAAAACATTTCAGATTTTTCTAAGCTTGGAAGCATGCTAACTAATTTTATCCGAGCAAGAGATTTTGGTGTATTTTAAAATAGTAAACTAAGTTATTAAATTAGGATGCTTTTACAATAGTCTTATGTAGCTATGATGGAGTATATTCCAGAGTTTCAAAAGATTTAAAAGTCGTTTGCTATTTTTAGCGTTATTAGCGGTGTAACACTCGACCGGATATAGCGTAACGCTTCAATATTACAATAATTTATTAAATTATTTTAAGGACCTCTTTTGAGCAGATTAGACAAAGTACAAAACTAAAACTTTCCTTATCTTTGTGAAACCTTCGACGTGGAATTTTCTGGGATTTTTCAGGGCATGGGAAATGTCTTGAACAATTTTATTTACAGTGATCTAAAATTACTGCGATGCTTAAGTGTTTGAAATTTCGTGACATTCTGGTGCCTTTTAATATATTTTTGAACCGTGAACATGTGAGCTCAATTTACTGAGCAATTTAGGGTTCCAAGTGAAAATTTTCCCAAAAGGCCATTATGGTCCAAAAAAAACCCACCTAGCTGTTTAAAATACACTTTATGATTATATCTAGATGTGTAACGGTATGTTAGAGGTCGGGACCAAATAGGTAATGTTACAGAAGTCTAGGCAGTTGGTAATTTCACTCACCTGAGGAAAACCTAATGCTTAGGTATACTCGAACGACAATGAATAACATCCATGTTAATTGTTATTTAGGTTTTGATAGACAAGAGTTAGGACTGGCTTTTGAGCAAATACCATAAACAGTTATTCAGCGAGGTAAGTACTCCTGCCATGTTCCTCCGTATACTCTATTTTTCAACTATGTATATGTATAAATGATTTATTCCAATTAGAAGTTTTAAAGCCTTCGACATGCTATTGTTTTTATGTAAATTGGTTGATGAGAAAATGCATCAAAAATGCCATGGAATATTTAGTGTTTTAAAGTTGGCTTATGTTGAATGAGACGGTATTTCTAGCTTGGTTGTTGAACCCCATATCCACGGAGAAAAATTGGATTGTTGGGTCCTGGTCAACGGGACGATACGTTGATACACATTAGTGTTGCTCGTGATTCGCCCTTGCGTCCACAATAATATGTATCTCGGACAAAGGAAGGATTGTGGGCACATACCCTGACCGAATAATATTTATCCCAAGTGGAGTAGGAATTGTGAGTCCTAGTCAGGGGGAATGTACGCTGAATGCAACATACCTAGGTTATGATGAATTGTGATAGTTGTTAATGAGTCTTCTTAATGCCATGCTCTTGTTCTGAGATTCTTGGATGAATTGCTTTCATATAGTATATATGTGTAGCATTTCCTTTGAAAATGTTTACTAGTTTTAAATCGAAGAGAAACTATGGCATGTTTTTATGAATCTGTTTGCACCACAAAATATATTTTTCACTAATAACTTCACTTTGATTAAATGCCACTTAATGGCATTTACTTTTATTTATTTCTGAAGAGATAATGGAAGATTCAAGAAGTGAAAGAAACCAACTTCTGAAAATGTGTCCTATTGATAAGGGATAAGTGTGGTTGGTTACTTATATGTGAGTGGTTATTTTCTAAGTGGGTAGTTTCTTGTAATGGTAGTTTTTTTTTACAAAGCCTCTAGTATATATAGCAGATCAAAGAAGAAGCACGACACAATCAATCATCAACCAGACAAATTACTCTTTTTCTTTTTTTGTTTAGACTTTAGAGGCTTTTGCTGCCATCGATAGGAAGTTCAGTTTTCAGACTTGGAAACATTGTTGTGTAAACATTCATAATCAATCGAAAGCTCTTTTTATCATTTATGGGCGCAGTCTTTCACATCTGATTTTCATCTCTTCGTCAAAGTTTCTCGCTTTCAGGGAGGGATGTCCCCAGGCTCTAGGGGCAAAAAAGATCTCGAACTTTTAATCGGTCATGCCGCTGGTGCACAGACCGATAGTGAGTTTGCCCATCGCACAAACATTGAAAATCGATAGTGAGTTTGCCCAGCAGCGCAAATATTGGCACGCCTAGTGGGACCTTGTACTTGAAAGTGGGAAATGCCAACAATATGTTTCCAAGCATTTCCTTGGAATTTCAATCCTGATTTGATGAATTAAGGGCCAATTTCTGGGTAGATTTGATGAAATGTCGTACTTTGGCATCATTAGTGCCTAGAAGTTTTAAACCATTGTCTCTTTCATTTTATATGAAGTCGATAGTGGATGATTTAATGAAATTTTGGTATGATCTAATGGATTGCATTGATGCAAACCATGGTCAGTCTATTCTACCATTAATTTTAGTAGATACCTCCAATGAATTACATCGGTTTGAAAATTATATTGAAACCTTGATGGAAACAGATCATCCATCCTTTTTAGAGGATGTAGAGGATGAATTAAAAGAATCCTGGGCATTGATTCACAGAGTTGGATGGATGAGGAAAGAAGTTGAATTGCATCTTTTCTCGTTTGTTGGGGGTGAAAATTTAGAAGCCGATAGTTATTCTTTGGATAATGAAAATAAACTAATGCCAAACATTGCTAAAACAAAAACAGTATTTTAAACATGAAAGCAACCAATTCATGGTTACTAAAAATTGCATGACTAAGTATCAAGAATAGTCGTTGCAAAATAGCCAACTTCAAGTGTTATCTCTAGACAATTCAAGGGAGTTATCCGATGATTGCGTTAAATGTGCTTATTGTTGGGAAATCATTTGGTTGCAATAATACAACTGGCTGATACTTACACCAAAAGTGGTGTGAGTAATTTTTGTAAGATCAACATCATGCCAAAAATGGCTGAAACAGTTGAACAACCATGTCAATTCTCATATGAGATTGATATGTCAAAAGGAGATCATATTGATATGGCTGGAGGGCAAGCTTGCAAGCCTATTTTTGGCTGAAAGCAAAAAGGAGCCCTTTCATGCGACATGTATAGCGAGTCAACTATGGCTATCGATTCAAAATTTCCCACTGTTAGTGAGTTTGAAGCTTTTGACATCATGAAAAATGACGAAGAACATGCATTTTGGGAGCAATCAGTGTTATATTTTTTGGAGAAAGATACCCTATTTGGGTTTGTGGAGCACACCAAGGTAGATTATTAATTCAATGGTTATTAAGAACTGCAAATATAGTCAAATATTATTTGTTTTATTTTTATCCTTACACTTTGACTTAAAGAAATACTCAATCGATTGGCTTATCAGTAGCCATTTTATATGCTGATTGGGTTAATGGTTTGACCAAAACTGGTCTTCATTTAGTAATAGCTTGACCAAAAATGGTCATGGTTTGTTTAGTGGCTTGGCCAACTATGATCATTGACACAGACATATGGAGAGCAAAAGCCAATCGATGGCCCATAGATAGTGAAAATGCTGTCACTTTGAAGAATGCAAGCCTATCGATCGTGAAAGGCTATATATCAATAGTGAAAGTCTAATGATAATGAAAAACACTTTCCCTTTAAAAGATATAGCTCTTCACAATCGATAGTGAAAAATACAAGCCTATCGCTAGTGAGAGACTATCAATCGTGAAAGGCTATCGATCGTGAAATGCTATTGATCGTGTAAGGCTATCGATCGTGAAATGCTATCTATCGTACATGGCTATTGATTTTGAAAGGTTATGGACAATGAAAGACTATCGATCGTGAAAGGCTATATATCGATCGTGAAAGTCTATCGATAGTGAGAAAATACTACCCCTTTAAAAACATGACTCTTCGCAACTTCCAAATATTCAATTGCTTAAGCCAGGGGGGCAATGTTTGGACCACAAAATATATTTTTCACTAATAAGTTCACTTTGATTAACTAAATGGCATTTACTTTTATTTATTTCTGAAGAGATAATGGAAGATTCAAGAAGTGAAAGAAACCAACTTCTGAAAATGTGTCATATTGATAAGGGATAAGTGTGGTTGGTTACTTATTAGTGGGTGGTTATTTTCTAAGAGGGTAATTTATTTCTAAGTGGGTAGTTTCTTGTAATGGTAGTTTTTTTCTCCAAAGCCTCTAGTATATATAGTAGATCAAAGAAGAAGCACGACACGATCAATCATCAACCAGACAAATTAGTCTTTTTCTTCTTTTGTTTAGACTATAGAGGCTTTTACTGCCATCGATAAGAAATTCAGTTTTCAGACTTGGAAACATTGCTGTGTCAATATTCACAATCAATCGAAAGCTCTATTTTTCATGGGCGCACAGTCTTTTACATCTAATTTCCGTCTCTTCGTCAAAGTTTCTCTCTTTCAGGGAAGTCCCCAGGCCCTAGGGGCAAAAAAGATCCCGCACTTTTAATCGATTGTGCTGCCAGCGCACCAATCGATAGTGAGTTTGCCCAACAGCGTAAACAGAATCTCAAAAACCTATTTTAGGGATATGGTATGTGTACTTACTAGGCCTCAAGCTCACCCCTTTATAAATGTTTTTTAGGGACCACATAGATGAATCCGAGAACTATGAGGGTAACGAGGATGGAGTCGAAGGAGATGCTCGTTAGGAAGTTAAAGTAAGTCTCTTGAGAAATCACAGTACTGCTTACTTGTTTATGTTTTTGAGAATTGTTTAGAGTTTAAATCTCCATGAGGTTTCTTTTTGATAATTTGTCAGTCGTTTTTGGAGAGATTTAGTAGAGACAAATTTTGGAAAAATCTATAAGTATCTCTTTAGAAGTCATATTAAGGTGTTAGTTAATGCATGACTCTAGACTTTATATACAGGTTTAAATAAGGCCTAGCAAAGCCCTGAGTGGATGTCCGATTGGGTCTGCAGCCGGTCACGGATCTAGCTCAGGGGCCTACCCATGGGGTTCGGGTCGTGACATGCGATGTGATTAGACTCTTCAAATGGGTCCTTCTCACTTATCATGTAAGGTAATGTCTACTACTGCCACATTTGAATTGTCTCCTAAATGTACTATGGGGGGGGGGGGGAGCGTGGTAATGCGCTAGCCCTTACCGCATGCTTTCATGGGCAACCATGGGACATCAAGTGAGCAGCCCAAGGGAACTTGGGCAAACCTTAGTAGCACTTAAGACATGCTTGAGAGCTTATGTTTAAGAAAGATCTTTTTAGTGGACACCAACGAGCGATGTGCCTTATTTTAGGTCAGAGGCCATATAAATGCACCCGCAATGCCCAGGCATATGCTAAATTATATTAAGCATGTATGTTATAGCAAATTGGGCTACTTGTCTTCCTGCACACCATGTCGCAAGGTGTGGTCTTGGATTCGAAACGCTCACAGACAGACGTCATTGGTGACATACTTGGTGGCAGAAGACAATTGTCACCAATGACAATTCCAACATCTAAAAGTCTAGTATAGTTTTTGCAAATAGTAATATGACATCAGCAAATTAGTACTTCTAAGGATTAAATACACACGAAACACCATACTTTGTTTACAAGGAACACTCCAGGGTTTAAGTTTTGGTTGAGACCACTGGAACTTTTATTTTTGTTCTCGAGACACTACTTGACGGAAAAGAGTGGATGCCAGTTGAAATTTTGAGTGTAAAATGGGAATTTTTTAGCTCATTCCTCCAACCTAACTCACCTCTTTCCCTAAACCACTCGTTGTCCCCTTTCCCCAACTCACCCACCAACACATCTCAACCACCTCACTGCCACCAACCTCTTTCGCCAAATCTAGCCACCCTATTATTGTAGCCTCTTTTCCTCCGTGACAATCATCATTTTCATGTGAGTTGAGTTTATGCGGGTACTCAATTTGGGGATCTAAGGTTCGGTTTTTAACTAGGTTTGGTTTTGAATTAAGGTTTGCTTTAAAGTTTTATTGAGCAGTTGGCCTAGTACCGAATTAGAAATCCCTTCTATGTTGGGTGATGCATGACAATTGCAAAAATAGAGGGTTCCGTGATTTCGTTAGCAGTTGACGGTGGCATTGGTTGATGTTGCAAAGATTGGAGGCAGAACCCTAAGTTTAGACAAGAGAAGATAGTGCCACATGTGTTGACTATAATGATATGGTTCCACTTAGACTTTTGTTGCAAATTATCGGATTTTCCCTTCAACATTGAATGGACATCCAAAAACACTCAACTTTTTTCGTTAATTGCCGTCTAAGGCGCAAAAATGGAAGTCAGGGGATGTGGGAACCACACACAAAAAAATAAATAAATAAGTCTATCTAGAGTGTTCAGTGTAAACGATTCCAAAGTATGTGGTTTTATGTGCATTTAATCCTACTTCAAAAGATCAACTTGATGTTTTCCTCCATATGCCGTCTAAGGCACTCAACTTTTTTCGTTAAGTGTTGTCTAAGGCACAAAAATGGAAGTATGGGGATGTGGGAACCACACCAAAAATAAATAAATAAATAAGTCTATCTAGAGTGTTCAGTGTAAACGATTCCAAAGTATATGGTTTTATGTGCATTTAATCCTACTTAAAAAAACCAACTTGATGTTTTCCTCCAGATGCCGTCTAAGGCACTCAACTTTTTTCGTTAAGTGCCGTCTAAGGCACAAAAATGGAAGTATGGGGATGTGGGAACCACACCAAAAATAAATAAATAAATAAATAAATCTATCTAGAGTGTTCAGTGTAAACGATTCCAAAGTATATGATTTTATGTGCATTTAATCCTACTTCAAAAAACCAACTTGATGTTTTCCTCCAGATGCCGTCTAAGGCACTCAACTTTTTTTGTTAATTGCCGTCTAAGGCACAGAAATGGAAGTCTGGGGATGTGGGAACCACACCAAAATAAATAAATAAATAAATAAGTCTATCTAGAGTGTTCAGTGTAAACGATTCCAAAGTATGTGATTTTATGTGCATTTAATCATACTTCAAAAGACCAACTTGATGTTTTCCTCCAGATGCATCAGAAGAAACAAATATTTAGAACAAGTACAACACTTCCATTTTGATTATCATGTAAGTCATTTGTTCACATACAAGGCCAGCTGGGTTGAGGCTTTCCCTTGATACCAGCACACTATATTACAGCTATCTACACTTTACAAGAACAAACTGGAAAAGCAAGACTAGAGGAACACCGTGTTCAGTGTGTCTTCTTCCGCCATCTCCTCTCTCCCCTACCTATGTCAAAGTTAAAGGGTGAAAAGACAAACCCAAAGCCGCTCGAAAATCAGCCATCTTCCACTTACAAGGAAAAAAAAAATCCGGCTATGGCACATTTGACTGTAGCCTCTCAAGGAAAGGCGAATAAAATGCTGAAGAGCATAAAGTAAAGAATATCATGCATTCAAGAAGAACACCGGAAGCATCACCATCTTTGTGAACTGGACACGGATGTTCACACCAATGATTGATAAGGCATCTGCAAGTCTTGTGGGACAGAAGTTGGAATGTCATCACTATTATTCCTGTGATGCATTTGTTTCTGTACAGCCTTTACTGCCGCTACTCTAGCTGCATTGGCTGCCTTGTTGGCTGCTGCTACAGCCCTGTTCACTCTTTCATCCACCTTGGCCACATCATAGGCTTTTTCTGCTGCTCTTCGCGCCTCCTGAAAGCAAAGTGACATTATTAGAGACTCCAATTGACTCCAATTGAATTTACTCCAATTAACAACCCAACCAAGGGTGCATTTTCTATCATTTATCCCCTTTCAGATGCCGATCAACTCCAATATAACGGTTACAAATGGTTCAACATTAGCACAATACGATCTTCTTGGAGAAGCCAATTGCCTAACAGCAATTGGGCAGTTGGATTATTTAAAATTCAAGGTCAACTGAACTTTAAGTTAAGGTCCAAAACAATACGAACCACATCTAGTTTCAACTTGGAAAAGAAAAAGATAAATTGTAGTGTGGAAAAAGTATTTGAAGCCTGCTGCTTGAAAAGAAAATTTATCAAGTGATTTTCTTCAATGAAAATATACCTTCCATGTCAGGTATACAAGTCCAAGAGTCATGTCCTTGCAAAGCACTAAAATATTTCTCTATAACTCAACTTCGAGAGGGGAAAGAAGACTTTATATATCAGTAATACATACCCATAAAACCTTTCGGAATGATATCATTTTAAAGAGAAACAACTTAGTATCTTTAATGTATCAGTAATTGATAAAGAAAAGCCAATCATGCATGGGATGAGTAAACTAGAAAGTAGATCCCATGGACGGTACAGTAAAATTATACCAATAAAGGAACACCTGGACACTAAAGATCATCGACAGTTCATCATTCTAAGATGATAAGGGAAGTAGAACTTTGGGCCTCGACCTGGTCCAAAGGCCCCCCTCTATGTCTCAGTGATTGCTGGCAGCAGACCTGGTGGGCATGGCCTGCTCGCGTATCTCTTCATATTGCTTTTGTTTTTTAGCTATTAGCGCCCTTTATAATTTTTTGATAAGCAACTAGCCCCGTTTGTAAAGAAAATTAAAAATATTGATAACTTAATTTACCTTTAAATTAAGATGGGAATATGGAACTACCTGAACTGTATTTAGCACTTTCGAATGATTGACCGCAACAGGCGATACAGGATACGTGCTGTTGTGTGTGCTTGGCACGTCAAGAATACCATTTTGCCAGTGCCCAGATTGAGTTTCCCCATTTCTGAATGTGTACATTCCAAGCCCTTGCCTTCTTCCCTCATGCCAAGCTCCTTCATACCAATGACAATTTGCAAAACGATAAACTCCAAACCCGTGCATCTTGTCAGCAAAATATTCTCCAGCATAAGTGTCCCCATTCCTACATTTGAAAGCTGACTTACTACCAGAATCTAGATCATTAAAAGGTACCCTGACATTGATCCAACAAAAATATCTTTTATGCACATAGCCAAACATGCAAATTCATTCAAACTGATGGTAAAATTTTGCGTTAATATATAAACCTATGCTTATTTTTGGAAAAAGTCAAATTTGATGGTCAATGCACTGTTTCTCTATAGACTGTACATGAATTTCTTTTCTTTTTCTAGTTCTGAGGCTTACGCCACATGTGTTATATGTTTTGCTTCTTTCACTTGGAACTCAATAAAGCTTCATCTTTCCAAGGGGAAAAAGGACGTGAACCAAAGTAAGCACATACATTAAGTTAGCCTCAACTGATATAGTTGTGGACAAATCCAGGCCAAAAAGAAGAAAAGGGGTTTTTGCAACCAATTCAAAAGTCAGAGACAGATGGTTTTGTGAGTCCCCAATCTTAATTAGTTTCTAATCATTCTATTAGCTTTAAACACATCTAAATTTGATTGAAATATTATGATTGTGTTACATTCGTTGTCAAGATAAAATAAAACGTGTTTCGTAATTTCCGCAGTCAACCATGCTTAAACAGGTATTAACCGTTAACCAATGACAAAATAGTAAATTATTGAATTTCATAAATATTTTCTTGTGTATAGTCAAATTAAAGAGCTCGACGAGATGAGTCCAACGCAATTTGAATCGACTCAATCGGATATCGGACGAAGCCTCTACGCACGTTTAAAGTCTAGCGGCGATTTTTTTGCGCGATTCACGAGAGCCGCCATGTAGCACAATTGCCAGCTCTTGTCTGCTGGGTGGTAATCTCGTGTTGATGCATCTATTCCTTGAATAATCCTGACCGCTCATCTTATCTTGATTAGATCTAAGCCATTGGATTTGATTCTTTCTCTGTGAGTGTTGCACTGGATAAAACCTTCTCATCTCTCTTTATATCCTTATCAAATTTTCTCCTTCTCTCACAAACCTCTCCCTCTTCTCTTCTCTAACTTTCCATTAATGGAAGGTCTCTCCCTCCCTCCCTCCCTCTCTCCCCCTCCCCCCCCCCTTCCCTTATTTTTTTCTCCCTCTCTCTCTCTTTGGCTCTCTCTCCTCTATATTTCCTTTTGAGGAAACCCATGTTGTTCCAACTTCTTCCCTCTATATTTCCTCTAAGCATAAAGTTTATACAACTCTCAAATGGATTTCCTCTCTTCCTCTTTCTACAAATATGTTATCTCTCATTTAATTAGAAGGTATCATTGTCTACCCATTAATTCTCTAGTTATCTGTTATCTCTAATTTCTAGTTTAATTAGTTATAATAATCTAGTCTTTTAGTATTTCAATAAATTATTGGTATTATCTTTACACTTTATTTTGAATTTGGAGCATAATAAAATGAAAAGGAACTTATTCTTGAAATTGTCGTAATTGTTCTCAAATGCAAATTTATAATTCTAATAGGACGTGTTCAGGTAGGAGATTTGTACCTCTGTTTATTGTTCACATATTTATGTTTGTTATACTACTTGAAATTAATATCTATTCATGTAATATTATTTGTTAAGTGTGAATTAGATAATAATTGTGTTTAATTGCTTGGTAATTAGTTAAATGATTATTTGCATAGATTATATAATATGTATGCTAAGCATGATTAATGGACATTATGTATGTCATGCTTAATTATGAGACACGAGTACTTCACGCAAACTGAAGAGTCCACGTAACATAGAATGGGAAAACGATGGCTATGTCTGGTATATCCCACATCGGTATCGTCCAATATGATTTATGATATGATATGTCTCGCGCACCGTATGACCATACGTCACGCTCAAGTGCTTGCTGAACTTACGACTATACCCAATACTTGATTATGATTATGATTATGATTTTGATTTTGGTGGCTTAGATCAAACTTCCATGCTCAACTTGTATGAAACAGTTGAGGATGAATGGTTAATGAAATGTTAACGTTTAAAATGTTTACTCATGCTATGTTCAAGATATGCTCTACGTTGTGGATATGATAAGCAAGTATTCTTAGTGTTATGATATATAGGGCATGTGTTATACACTTATTATCTGCAGTTGTTCATGACGTAATTATATGCTTTGTGTGAATTGATGTATAGAAATCCAGTTGGTGAAACTCACTCTCTTCCCCTGTCCACACCTTTCGGTGTGGGCAGTTGATAGGTTCTTTCAGGTGGGAGCGTGATTTGGACATTAGTGGCACTTATCAAGTGCGTTTGATTTGTATAAGTCTGTCTAGAGAGAAGTTCTTGGTTGTACTGTTTAAATATGAAATTCAACTGATTAAGAGGTGTACTTTGAGTAAGACATTTGGATTTATCTCTTCCGTATATGTTTGAAGAGTAATAGTAATGCTCTGCTTACAGTTGAGGTTGGCTTGCTAAAAGTGTTTGGTCGGTCAGGCCTGTGTTTGCTATAAGATCATCTTTAAATTACTTAAATACATTTTCTCGATTTAAATCTCCAGAACGCCCGAGCGAGGGACCTTGTGCATAAGAGCCGCCCTTCTTCTCTTTGACAGCCTGTAAGTCTGTAAACATGCCACAATGAACATGTTTTGAGTCTCTCCCGTAAGCGAAAACGAATCGGTGCATAGTGTCTGGCAATTTTTACTATGGAGGCTAACTTTGGAAGAAACGCCACGCAGGCGCCTAATGGATGCTTACGATGATGTTTACAAGGACGCTTACAAGGCAATGACTGAGCAAGGTCTCCAGAATATTCTATACTCTTCTTGTATATAAGAGATAGTTCCAAACAGGATTCTAGAATAGTTCCAAACAGGATTCTAGAATAGTAGAGATAGTTCCAAACAAGATTCTAGAATAGTAGAGAACCTTGTACATATCTAGAGAATTCTAGAAGCGGAATAGGATCCGTAGGATGGAATGTATCTCCACCGTCCATTGAGGAGGTGGTCTAGTATAAATAGCCGAGGCCTCATTTGGCCAAAGTACTCAAGTATTCTGCTACACAAGCAATACGAGCATACATTCTCCCAAACTCTCTCTTGCGTTCTTTGTACTTTTGCTTCTAGCATCGCCGGGCCCGAGTGGAAGGCTGACTTAGCACGAGCAAGGGGCTCACTAGCTAAGTGCCGCACGGTTCGACGTAGTGAGAAAGTTCGGTCCGTGACAGGTGGTATCAGAGCTTAATTACGAGGAGTCGTGCCAAGCAAGGAGCAACAATGGCAGGCAAGGATACTAATGCTGGAACATCCGGAGTGACCGAGGAGAATGTAGTTGTAGAACGTGGGCGAGATCCACTTCCACCCACCGGTGGGAAGAAGGGTGGTCATGGCCAGAACAAGTCAAGAGATGCGATCGCTTCTTTGGACGATCGCACCTGTGTTTTGGAGGAAGTCATGGGCGATGTGAAAGACCGCTTGGGCTTCGTCGAGCAAAACCTCCAAACCTGGGAGGATCATGTGTTGGAGGAGCTCGAGTCGCTCAAGAAGGCCATGACGGGTCAAGATGAACTGCGCACTCAATTCATGGAGTTGTTCGCGAATCTTCAAGAACTCGACGTGGTTAAAGTTGGCGTGGAGGAGACGAGGCAAGAAATAGCCATGTGCAAGAGGACCATTGCGGGTGGAGCCTTCGTCACTCCTAGTCCAAGGGTGGATGTGCCAAAGCCGAAGGAATTTGACGGCAAGCGGGATGCGAAGGAGCTAGACAACTTTATATGGCATATGGAGCACTACTTCGAAGGTGCTAGCATCACGGATGAAAAGGTTAAGGTAAGGACTGCCACTCTCTATCTCACCGACACGGCTACACTATGGTGGCGTAGGAAATACAATGATATTGAGAAGGGATTATGCACCATAGACACTTGGGATGTGTTCAAGGAGATAAAGAGGCAGTTTTATCCCAAAAATGTTACCTACGAAGCTAGGAAGAAGTTGAGGGAATTGAAGCACAAGAGTAGCATAAGTGAGTACGTGAAAGAATTCACTACTCTCATGCTTCACATTCCCAACATGACGGAGGAGGATCTTCTCTTCAACTTCATTGATGGCCTCCAAAATTGGGCTAAACAAGAACTACAACGCCGAGGCGTGAAGGACATTAACGAGGCCATAGCGGTGGCGGAGTCGTTGATGGATTCCGCAAGAGCAGGAGACTCCTCAAAGGGGAAGAATGCACAACCGGCTTCGCAGGGTAACCACGCCAAGGTGGGGGAGACAAACCCAAAACGTGGAACAAAGGGAACAACCAAGCCGGCACCAATAAGCCCGAGGGTCATGGCAAGCTAGAGGAGAGGCAAGCCAAGAACAAGCCTAAGGACAGATGCTTTTTCTGCAGAGGGCCGCATTGGCCGAGGGATTGCCCACGACATGGCAAGCTTAATGCCTTGGTCGAGGAGGAGGAGTCCGAGACGAAAGCTGTGCACATGGGCTCGCTCCAAATCCTCAATGCTCTACACGCCAAAGCTGTGGTGAAGGTCCCTACGGGAGAGGGACAAGCCTAAACGGCAAGGGGTTGCTCTACATCGAGGCCAAGTTGAACGGGAAGCCCACGCAAGTAATGGTTGATATGGGGGCAACCCACAATTTCGTGACGACGGAAGAGGCCAAGCGGCTAGGCCTCAAGGTAGTTTGCGGCGAAGGATGGCTAAAGACCGTCAACACCAATGCAAAGCCTCTAAAAGGCACGGTAAAACAAGTGGAGATGTGCCTTGGTTCGTGGAGGGGCTTAGTGGATTTCTCGGTGGCCCCAATGGATGACTTCAAGGTCGTGATAGGCCTTGACTTCTTGCGGCAAGTGAATGCCTTCGTGTCGCCTTACAGCAACACTGTGCATATCATGGAGAAGGGAGCATCGTGTGTGGTGCCTATGTCTGTGGGGACGTCTAGCACCAAGACCCTATCATCCATGCCGCTGTCGGCGATGCAACTTGTGAAGGGAGTCAAGAAAGGGGAGGCAACCTACTTGGCAGCCCTAAAGATGGAAAACAACGTGGGGGAGTCGATCGAGCCATTACCAAGGTTGATTGAAGAAGTCCTTGAGGCAAACAAGGACGTGATGCTGCCCAAGTTACCAAAGCGGCTTCCACCTAGGAGGGAGGTGGATCACCAAATAGAGCCTGAGCCAGGGGCCAAGCCACCATCGACGGCACTGTATAGGATGGCACCGCCAGAGTTAGAGGAGTTGCGGAGACAACTAACTGAGCTAAAGGAGGCGGGATATATCCAACCTTCCAAAGCACCCTATGGAGCGCCGGTACTATTTCAAAAGAAGCATGATGGTTCGTTGTGGATGTGCATCGACTATCGGGCACTTAACAAGATGATGGTCAAGAACAAGTATCTGATTCCATTGATTGCGGATCTCTTCAACCAACTTGGGAGGGCCAAGTTCTTCACCAAATTAGATCTTCGGTTGGGGTATTATCAAGTTCGCATAGCCGAAGGAGATGAGCCGAAGACCACATGTGTGACAAGATACGGAGCGTTCGAGTTCTTGGTCATGCCATTCGGCTTGACCAACGCCCTAGCCACGTTTTTCACGCTTATGAACAAGATATTCCATCCTTACCTTGATCGGTTCGTGATGGTATATCTCGACGACATCGTGGTGTATAGCAACACATTGGTGGAGCACGTGGAGCATCTCAAGATGGTGTTCAAGGTGTTGCGAGAACGAGGTCAAGCGGGAGAAGTGCTTGTTCACCAAGGAAGAGGTGCACTTCCTTGGTTACAACATCAAGGACGGAACACTTCGGATGTATGAAAAAAAGGTGAAGGTGATCAAGGAGTGGGAACGCCCACAAAGGTCTTCGAGCTACGGTCATTTCTTAGCCTAGCTAATTATTATCGGCGGTTTATCGAGGGCTACTCAGCCAAGGCATCCCCATTGACGGATCTACTCGACAAGGGAAAAACGTGAGAATGGTCCAAGAGGTTCCAAACTACGTTCGAGGGGTTGAAGGAGGCAGTGAAGGAAGAACCCGTTCTAGCTCTTCCCAATCATACGAAGGTGTTTGAGGTGCAAACGGATGCGTCCGATTTCGCTATTGGAGGAGTGTTGATGCAAGAAGGGCATCCAATAGCATTTGAAAGCCGCAAGCTAAATGACATCGAGAGGAAGAACACGGTACAAGAGAAGGAGATGACCGCGGTGGTTCATTGCCTACGTACTTGGAGGCACTACCTGTTGGGAAGTCGGTTCTTGATCAAGACCGACAACATAGCTACTAGCTACTTCCAATCTCAAAAGAAGTTGAGTCCGAAGCAAGCTAGATGGCAAGATTTCTTGGCCGAGTTCGACTATGTGATGGAATACAAGCCAGGCAAGGTCAACTTGGTAGCGGATGCCTTAAGTCGAAAGGCGGAATTGGCAGCGATGTCTAAGGCAAAGGGGGATATCTTAGAAGAAATCAAGGAGGGAATGGAGCATGACCCCTTAGCCAAGGACCTCCTCAAGCTTGCGGAGAGTGGGCAAACCCAACGGTTTTGGATGGAGGATGGCCTACTCTACACAAAAGGGCAACGGATATATGTCCCTAAGTGGAACAACCCGAGGAGGACGATCATCTCAGAGTGCCATGACACCCCATGGGCAGGCCATCCAGGGCAACGACGAACTTACGCCTTGGTGGAGGGGTCGTACTATTGGCCCCAAATGAAGGATGATGTGGAGGCGTACGTGAGGACTTGTCTAGTGTGCCAACAAGACAAGGTGGAGAACCAATTACCGGCAGGATTGTTCGAGCCACTGCCCATCCCCGCACATCCGTGGGAGAGTGTAAGCATAGACTTCATCACCTGCTTGCCAAGATCGGAGGGATGCGGCTCGATTATGGTGGTTGTTGACTGGTTCTCCAAATATGCGACATTTGTAGCGTCCCCAGCCGACTGCACAGCAGAGGAAGCAGCTCAGTTATTCTTGAGGCACGTGGTGAAGTATTGGGGGCTACCGAAGATCATAGTTAGCGACCGAGATCCAAGGTTCACGGGCAAGTTTTGGACGGTTGGACGGAGTTGTTCAAACCGATGGACAGACAGAACGGGTGAACGCTCTACTTGAGTGTTACTTGCGGCACTTTGTTAGTGCCAACCAGACGGATTGGGCAAGACTTTTAAACGTGGCACAATTTTCGTACAACTTGATGAGAAGCGAAGCCACAAACCAAAGTCCTTTCGAGATTGCCATAGGGCAACAACCGCTCACTCCCCTTGCATTAGCAAGTGACTACAAAGGGAAAAGCCCATTAGCAGCACAAGTGGCAAGATCGTGGAACGAGCAAGTAGATGTGGCACGCTCTTACCTAGACAAAGCTGAGCGCAAGATAAAGAAGTGGGCGGATAAGAGACGGCGGCCAAAGGAGTACAACCTTGTGGACATGACGATGTTAAAGCTGGTTCCGCAACAGTTTAAGTCCCTAAGGAAAGTACATAAAGGGTTAATCCGAAAGTACGAGGGACCATTTCCTATCGTGGCGAAAGTTGGGAAAGTATCCTATCGGTTGGAGTTGTCGCCAAGGCTAAAGATTCACCCGGTCTTCCATGTCAGTTCGCTAAAGCCTCATTACGTTGACAAGGAAGACCCGAGCCGCGGAGAAAGTCATAGAGCACCAACAGCCGTGGTGAAGTCTTATGACAAAGAGGCCGAGTACGTGCTTAGCGATAGGCTCAAACAAAGATGAGGTGTTCCACCAACGCGGCACTACTTGGTGAAATGGATTGCCAGAGAGGGAAGCTACATGGGAACAAGCAAATGATCTTTGGCAATTCCAAGATATTGTAGAACGATACCGCAAGGAGGTTGCGTCGAGGGCGTCGCGAGATTAAGTGGGGGAGAATGTCCCATAATTTTTACTATGGAGGCTAACTTTGGAAGAAATGCCACGCAGGCGCCTAATGGACGCTTACGAGGACGCTTACAAGCAATGACTGGGCAAGGTCTCCAGAATATTCTATACTCTTCTTGTATATAAGAGATAGTTCCAGAGAGGATTCTAGAATAGTAGAGAACCTTGTACATATCTAGAGAAGTCTAGAAGCGGAATAAGATCCGTAGGATGGAATGTATCCCCACCGTCCATTAAGGAGGTGGACTAGCATAAATAGCCGAGGCCTCACTTGGCCAAAGTACTCAAGTATTCTTGTACACAAGCAATACGAGCATACATTCTCTCAAACTCTCTCTTGTGTTCTTCTTTGTGCTTTTGCTTCTAGCATGAGCAAGGGGCTCACTAGCTAAGTGCCGCACGGTTCAACGTAGTGAGAAAGTTCGGTCCGTGAGAATAGGCTACCTATAATCGATACCAATACTGGTGAATATAACCTAGACGGTCATTTCAAAATGCAAGAAAGATGTGGGTAACACTTTCTATCCCTATATTTCATAACTATGGAGTATGGACTCCAATAAGATTAGTCAACAAGATTACGAGGAAATGCGAATTAAAATAGTATACAATAACCAATAATTTCCTATAGAATGGGGTTTCTATCTTTCGAAGACACTATTTTCCCTCTACTGACTAAGCAAATCTATTCCTAGCTATTATTTTGTCTGACGTAAGAGGAATAGATCTACCTTACTACATCCAACAGTTCTAAGATCAGCTATGTCTAAAAGCCAGAAACGGATCCTTAAATCTATATTCATGAAGCATCTCTTGGCACTATTTTATTTTAATAAACCTTTTACTCATGTTCTCAGACACCAAAACAGGGGACATCACATGACATTAGCTGGAACAAAACCCATAATCACCAGTTTAAAACTAGAAAGACGGATAAGCCTCTTTGTACACAGAATAATACATACGCCAGAGTAGTCTTATAACCTTTTCATGGAGAACTCTTCATTCCCAAAAGCGTTTCTATTTCTCTTCAAATGCACAGAAATAGCACACAGTAGTAATTTCCCAAAAAACTCAACTTCTATAGAAACCCACATTTCAAAAGTTATAGGGAACAGGACATGAAGCAGAAGGTGGCTCCAACTTTTATAGAAGAATAGGCTTCCATATAGCCTTGCAAGGGAAAGAGGATTCTCCCTACTAAAAGGAAATAGTATGACTGGTAAATAGAAGAACTGCCCACAGCGTCAACGAACATCTGCTAGAGACGGAATGCAACTAATTCCGAATGAGTTTGGATCATCAAATTCCTCTGAAATAGGATCCACCAAAGAAAAGCCAACAAGCTTTCATTCGTTCCAATATGCATGTCAACTGTCCAATTTTTCTGGTTTCAAGAAGAGGAGTCGAGAGAACATAAACTAAGCCCATACAGTCCTCAACTCCTCTAATTACACATGTCCAACCAAATCAAACCATAAGTCAACTACCCCCACCCCCCCCAAAAAAAAAAAAAAAAGAAAGACTACCTAACGACTTTCCATAAAGGAAAAAAGAAATAGACACAATCAAGATGATCAGCCACCCATGCTACAATAGATCCAAAGATGAACATGAAATGCAGGACCAATCCTGTAGCTTCCGGAAGGTGCAATTGTAAACAAAGCCCAAAAAGGCATGTTTTCATGGTGCTTCACATTAAATTAACCTTAATTTCAGAGTACCACCTATCATTGTTGAAAAGTATAAACTAGTGAGGTCAACAATGCTTAGCACTCGTATAGTTGTCGGTAGGTCTAACTACCACCGTATTATTAAACTGCAGATGTAGATGAATCAGTCCAAGATTCACAAAATATACTAACCTTTAGAAAAAGTTATCAAAGAAAAAGTTATCAAAGCAATGCCTAAAATGGATAGAAGTAGGCAAAAAAAATTCCATACAAAAGAAATGGGTACCTAAACTGTAATCACTATCGCTACAACACTCCCTTACTGTGGCTCTTATGTTATATTTTCTACCTAGCATGCCTATAACTTGTCAAATGAGGATCATAAGCAGAACTAGCTAATTGCTATTTCACACCACGTAGTATAAGTTCAACAGGTAAGAACATAGTTGGCTACCAGACTCCCTTCTGTGGCTCTTATGCTATATTTTCAACCTACCATGTTTATAACTTGTCAAATGAGGATCATATGTGGAAGCAGCTAATTTCTTTTGAACATAACGTAGCAAAAGTTCCACAGTTAAGAACTTTATTTGGCATACAACTATACAAGATACGGGCATCACTACATTGTAATAAACAGTTATTTCATATTTCATAACTAGCCAAAACGCTACTTCATACCAATACCAAAACACAAGTCAATTAACCACAATAAAAGCAAACAAAACTATTCTGCAGCCATCTCTAAAATTACCTGAAATGGTAGTGGCCAATCCCATGTTTGACGCCCCACTTAAACTCCCCCACATACCGGCTACCATCATCGCAAGTATGAACTCCACACCCATGACTCTGCCCGTTCAACCACTCACCAGCATAAACATCCCCAGTATAAAACCTATACACCCCAAACCCATGCCGAAGCCCTTGCCTATACTGGCCGCGATACCTACTACCCCTCGCCCACGTTTCCACCCCGTAACCATCATACTTCCCGTCAACCCAATCACCCTCATACCTCCCACTCATGTAGTAATAATAAACACCGCTTCCAGAACACCTCCCCTTATGAAATTCGCCCTCGTAAACATCTCCATTGCTATACGCCTGCACCCAACATCCCGAATTCAATTGCTTCTCTGATTTTGACCTCGATCCAATTGACCAAAACACCGGCAATGGCGGCCTGGATGCCTTGCCTGACCCACGTAACTTAATCGGAAATGACCGCGCTAAAAACAGACGAATAGACGGCAGTCGAGGGAGCGCAAGATTAAGGGAGAACAGCAACGCAGCTGAAAAGGCAAATGCGGATAGAAAGTCAAGGAAAAATGAGTGGCTCGGATGGGAGACCAAGAAGTAGAAAAATGGGAGGGTTAGTAAGAGGATGAGGCGAAGGTGGACCCGCAGGCGGCGGAGGTGGCGGAGGCGGCGGAGGAGGTGGAAAACGGCGGCAGCTTTAGTCGTTTTGGGGCTCGGAATCCGGTACTGGAAGTGGGTTTTCAATGGGGGTGTGGGTGAAAAAGGGTAATCCTGCAAAGAATTGGACAAAGTAGGGGATTTTGAGATAACGAGGGGTCTTTTGTGGGGGGTGGATTTGGAGGTGGGGACAATTGGGTCATCTTGGATTATTGTTTGGTTCTGTTGGGTGGTATCTAGTGGTGGTGGTGAGGGGGGGTAAGGAGGGAGAGGGGAAGAGGAGGAGAAAAGGTGTTGTGGGGCGGACTGGAAATTGATGGAATGTAGGGGGTGCTTTTGGTGAATTGACGAGGGTGTTGGGTTGAAATCGGAAGAGACGCCGGTGCTTTCTTTTCCGATCTGGACTTCGGATTTCTTCTGATGCATTACACATACAACACACAAACACACCAGCGATCTGTCAGGCCCTGTCTGTCAAATTGTAATTGTGGGTCTCTGCGGTTGATTACTTTGTTTCTGTTTGGAGTTTCTCTTTCTAAGGATGGAGATGATTGTGGGATTGAGCGACTGTTTTTCTCTCCCTACAGCCAAACTTTGTTTAAGAAAGAAATGGGTGATGTGCAGAAGAGAGCGGAGTCAGCTTGGGGTTATGATGGTGTCTGCGGAATGATCGATTTGAAACCAGAGGCGACCGGCCGCAGCACACTAACTTCAGTTTGGGGGTGCCATATTTAACCTCTAGATTTCCTACAGTTTTACGATAATGCCACTCAAAATGTTTCACATGATTGATTGATCACAATTTTCTTCACCTCCAAGCATGTCCTTATTGCTATTCATCCCTGCTCCACGATGGTTTTTCAAGTTGTTCCAAGCGAAGAAGGGTTAAGGCTGAAAAACATGATATGTCAGATGCAAAGCTTTAAAGTGTGGGTTCCCGCGGAATCGCGGATGCTACAAAGATATAGCAATCCCAAGAATTGGATGAAGTGACGAACTTTAAGATACCGAGTTTGAATTTTCATCTCGACAGATTATATAAACTGTAATTCTAATAATTTCAATAAGAAAAGTAACATAGCGAGCATAGCAGCAACAAGTAGAAGCAACACAGCCAAGGTCAAAGCCTAAGGAATGACAATAGTGTAGAGGCCAAAGGTAAAGAAGTGAAGATGCAAGGTCAAAGCCTAAGGAAGAAGCAACGCAACCAAGGTCAATGCATAAGGAGTGACAGTGGTGTAAAGGCCAAGGGTGAAGAAGTGAGGACGCATACAGCGGTCTGAGCTCCAAATCCAATGTCGAGGTCCAACTCTAAGGTGAAATCTCAGACTGTTTAGCCTAACAATATTCTCTTTCAAGCATTAAGTGGGCACTGAGATTTGTGCAATCAAGTTCTCAAGTCCTCAATTTACATGCAGCTAAAGATAGTTTATCTTCTTGTCACGCACCTATTCTCCTATGAGTGACTCCTTGTAGCCATATGCTAGTGCACCATTGTACTTACTCGCTTAATAACACACGGTCAGGCTTCACCCTCTTAGAAAGTTCGACTCATACAACACTAATGTGCTAGTGTAAGCCACAACTCCAACCACTTGTTTAGTACCCTCGTGAGTGTCATACAGACTTTAAGAGAGGCAAGAAAACTTAGTACTGATGGGGAAGGCCCTCGACTGATATGTCCGGCAAAAATAATACCCACGTGAGAGTCGCTTATCAAGGGAAGACACCATGGGGATAGGTAATGTCAGTGAAAATGGGTCATGACTGACTGTCCCAAATTCTCACACATATCACCTTTATCTCAAAGAGAAGATGTCTGATGCCAGAGCATATAGTATGAAACTTTAGAGCTAACTCGAGACTGTGGCTAAAGGATGCAGTTCATGGGCATGACTAAAGGCATAGTGGAAGAGTATGGTGAATCGGCGAGGTGGCACATGGATACAGTGCATAGTCATTAGCGCCACAAATGGAGATGGCACGTGGAAACGACAAATGAAAATGGCAAAGAAATGTTACAAAAATAACATATGGAATTGAACAAGGAAATGGCCAACGAAATGGTGCAAGGAATTAACAGATGCAAATGGGTGAGGAAAAATGACAAGGTCGTGGAACAGGCAAAGGCTACGCACAAAAATGGCGGGGGCATCGAGCCTAAGGTGGCCGCCTGGGGAGGCTACCTTAGGCGGCCCACTTTTGGCACCCCGTACATGGCCGCCGCCTCATTCCATTTCACGCCATAGCTATTTGTTGCCTTTTTGTATGTTCCTAGTTTACCACTTTGGCTTAGTTGACCTTTTGGCTATCGTATTTAGAAAATGTAGTGGAATGTGGGCTTTGAACACGGTCATGTATGCGTAGCCAAAATGGCTTGTAACAGTTTGCTAAAATAGCCTGGAGACCAGTTAAAGACCAAAGTTTAATTGGCTAGACCCAAATGAATTTCCTTGAAATGAAGTCGAGCTGTAATAGCACTGAATACTGATATGAAGTGCAAAATATCGAGTGACTGAAAAAAGGCTTATGGATTTTGTTGCAGCTAAAAACTGGATCGGAAACCACACCAGAAATCAGGCCTGGAAAAGAGAACACGAAGTGACCGCCGGGTGGGGTTCCAGCGGGGGAACGCTCCGATGCTTAAGTCAGAGATGGCTAACAATGTAGAACTCTGAAGAAGCAGTAAGACACAATGTGTGATTGTGTGTGAACTTGTCTGTACCTGAGGGGCTTGACCCCTTTATATAGTGGTAGAAGAAGGAGTCCTAGTAGGACTGGGCTTTGGTCAATTCTATTCAGAATCTTATTAGGATCCTAGAGGATCCCATATCAATCTTTGCTGATAGAGTTATAGCTTCTTTAGGATTCTGCCCGGTGATTGGTATGGTAAGTGCCATATCAGTAATGAGACAGTACCGGTTACGTGTCAAAACTGCCACGTGTCAAAACTGCCACGTGTCGTCCGTAGATTGGAGGGATATTTTTAGCTATATCATATGCCCCTTGCTTTTACCAGCGTTTACTGAAGCGGGTGGAAGCACACTTTTCCCACTGGTGATAGCGAAATACGCCAAAAGCAGGATCGGATCTGTCTGCCCCCATTGCAAATATTCGAAGAGTTCTCTGCTCGGACATGGTTCTGTTCGGACAGAGTTCTGCTCGGATGGAATTCTACTCGGGCACGATTCCGTTCGGACAGAGTTCTGCTTGGACATGGTTCTGTTCGGACAGAGTTCTGCTCGGGTATTATTCTGTTCGGATAGAGTTCTGCTCGAACGTTGTCACTCTGCTCGGGCAGAGTGTTCGGACGAGATTCTGTTCGGACAAAATTCTGCTCGGCCGTTGTCACTCTGCTCGGGCAGAGTGTTCGGATGAGATTCTGTTCGGACAGGGTCACTCTGCTCGGGCAGAGTGTTCGGAAGGGATTCTGCTCGGCCGTTGTCACTCTGCTCGGGCAGAGTGTTCAGACGGGATTCTGCTCGGACAGAATTTTGCTCGGCCGTTGTCACTCTGCTCGGGCAGAGTGTTCGGACGGGATTCTACTCGGCCACGGTCACTCTGTTTTCGGGTAGAGTGTTCGGCCATCATTCTGTTCGGACAGAATTCTTCTCGGCCGTTCTCACTCTGCTCGGGCAGAGTGTTCGGACGGGATTCTGTTCGGACAGGATTCTGCTCGCCACGGTCACTCTGTTCGGGCAGAGTGTTCGGACGGGATTCTGTTCTGACAGAATTTTGCTCGGCCGTTGTGACTCTGTTCGGGCAGAGTGTTCGGATGAGATTCTGTTCGGACAGGGTCACTCTGCTCGGGCAGAATGTTCGGACGGGATTCTGCTCGGACAGAATTTTGCTCGGCCGTTCTCACTCTGCTCGGGCAGAGTGTTCGGACGGGATTCTATTTGGACAGAATTCTGCTCGGCCGTTCTCACTCTGCTCGGGCAGAGTGTTCGGACGGGATTCTGTTCGGACAGAATTCTGCTCGGCCACGGTCACTCTGTTTGGACAGAGTGTTCGGACGGGAAGCTGAACCCGTACAGAATTTTGCTCGGCCGTTGTCACTCTGTTCGGGCAGAGTGTTCGGATGAGATTCTGCTCGGACAGAATTTTGGCTCAGCCGTTGTCACTCTGTTCAGGCTGAGTGTTCGGACACGATTCTGCTCGGGCAAGATTTCGTTCGGCCACGGTCACTCTGTTCGGGCAGAGTGTTCGGACACAATTCGGCTTGGGCAAGATTCTGTTCGGCCATTACCTTGGTTCCCTCCACGTGTCCCCTTCTCCATTAATGTCTTTGAGCGGGAATTGCCAATTTCAAGTTTCTCTACTCATCAGCATGCGACACGTGTGTGGTAGATGAACCGTTGCAGTTCCCCAGAAACAGTCATCCGGGGTTTCTCTATAAAAGGAGATCTCCATTTCATTTTCACCTCACTCAAATCATTTTGGAAGCGTTCTTCACTTCAAGTAAGTCTCTCCTCATCTCTTCTTTCTGTTCAGCATTTGCCATTTTTGTAGTTTATTTAGAAGATATGTCCGAGTCTTCAGTCACGGTTTCATCTCCTGAAGAGGATATAGTCATTAGCAGTAGTTCATCATCAAGATCAGGTCAAGTTTCAACTTCAAGAAGTGAAGTTGGGACTTCAAGTCCACAGCTTCTCCGACCTTTATTTTCAGAACCACTACGCCCTTCATCTTCTCAACCTCTCCAGCCTTTAACCTCCCAACGATCCCCATCTTTGCCTGCCAAGAATGCCTTAGGCGATGTTAAGGATCAAGCCGAAGACGAGGCTAATCCTAGGCCTTGGTATACGACAGACGAGAAGTCGAGTAAAATGCCTACCGAAGATTTGGTGGAATTCTCCGGGAATATCCTCTTCCCGTAGGCTGGTATGCTCGTCTTCCTGGCTTGCAAGAACCAGCCAACTATGGAACGAAGTATGAGACTGGGATTTACGAAGAGCAAGTGAGATCTGGATACAGACTTCCTCTTCACCCTTTTGCTCTTCGTTTATTCGAGCATTACCACATGGCTCCAGGTCAGCTTGTTCCTAATGGCTGGAGGAAGCTTATCGGGCTTATTTATCTGGTTCAGACTTCAGGCTATAAATCAGATCCAACAGATTTTATGAGAGTATTCTTTAAAATCTGTTTTGTCAAGGGGGTCGCCAATTGCCCAAGATGGTACTATATTCACAGTAGGCAACGACTTCTGAAAGGGGGGCCAAAGTCGAATAAGGGTTGGCACTCCAGATACTTCTTCGTTGGCCGTTCTGATAAAGGGAAGCTTCCGTTTGACAGAGAGTAGAATCCTTACTGTAAGGATTTTGAGAACCCTGGCAAGCCTGCTCCAAACAACCTTACCAAACACATTCTTAGCCACATCAAACTTCGGGGCGGACTTTCCATTGACGAACCCTTATCAGAGCAACAACTAGAATGGGCGAGGATTATTCCTCACACACTTGTTCCAGCTGGAGCAGTAACCCCTCCTCCTCCGCCAACCATTTCTAGCACATTTCCTGCTGAGAGCGCGTCTCTAGGTGTGCTTTTAAATAGCCTATTGGTTCCAGTCTTTGTTTCCATGTGTATTCTTGTATTGATTGTCAACTCCTTTGCAGAAATGGCCAGCAGAAGTGGAAAAACACCGCAAGGAGGTTTTCTTGGTGTCTTGCAGAAAGCAAAAGGGAAAAGGAGAGAAAAGCAGCCAAGTACAGAGTTGCCCCATGCTCCAAAGAAGACAAGGGTTATCCCTCCCGACCATTCTCCGCAGATCGTGGAGAAGGTGTCCGTCGAAGAGGATCCCATCTTTCGTCCCAGATGGACCCTTCGTTCCAATGATGTTGGGATGCCAGATAGTCAGATTTCAGAGCAACACCTTGTTCACGGAGTTCTTCCCCGGGACAAGGAAATATTTCAGAACCAAACTCACGAGACCTTTGCATGCTCCTTTGCTCAGGCTGTGTATACGGTGAGATTCTTTCTTCTAGTTTTCTCTTGTATTTACTTTCGAACTCCATTTTGCTGATCGTCCCAATCTTTATCCCAGATGTATGCCAGTGGGTCTGAAATGCTTTCTTGCTTTGAGATGGCGAGGCAGGTGGCAGCAGATGAGGCTCAACAGAAGAGGAAAGCTGTAAAGGAGGCACAAGAAGCTTCTCATCTTGCTGAAGAGCTGAGCAAGCAAGGGGCAGATCATCTTGCTCAGATTACGACTCTGGAGAAGAGGCTTGAGCGAGTCAAGAGGAAGGCAGCAGAAGAGGTGACCAAAGCTCGTGACCAAGGCATCTGCGACTTCTTGGATGGAAACGCTGGGGATGAGTGGCTGAAGAAACGGACCGACGATGGCCTTGAGATTTATGAGCTTGGTTTCGCGAAGGCCAAGGAGATGTTTGTTGAGCGCTTTCCTGATATCTCCTTGGATGACTTCGTTCTGCCTGCGGTGATATCTCCGTCTGGAGAGACTGTTCTGCCATCAGAGACAGGTGATGTTGCAGCTTCTCATCCTCTAGGGGAAGGTCCTTCTGGTGATGCCCCCGAGCCTTAGATTTTAGCCTTTGTATCTAGGCTTTTTGCTTTATACAGACAAAGAATTTTGATGCCCGTTCGAGGGCTTATTGTAAAACTCTTTATCTTTTATTTCATGCTGTTATGCTTTACTATGTGTTTCTCATGGTTTGTCTTTACCATTCACACAGTATTATTGATTTATACTTTGGCTCAAACCCTTTATTCGTCACTTAAAGAGTTGGCAAAGAAGTCGAGCACCCCCGCTCGGCCTATAATTCGAAGAAGCAAAAGCTTTAGTGGAGTGACAGTGCCCCCATTAACTTTTGTTTCTTCACGGACTTAGATCTGTAGCTAATCCGTTTGGCCTTCTCTTGTATTTTTATAAAACCCAAGAGTTATACACTCTGTTCGGACAGAATGTTTTTGGCTACATTGATCACTCTGTTCGGGCAGAGTGTTCGGCCATCACTCTGTTCGGACAGAATGTTTTTTGCTACATTGATCACTCTGATCGGGCAGAGTGTTCGGCCATCACTCTGTTCGGACAGAATGTTTTTGGCTACATTGATCACTCTGATCGGGCAGAATGTTCGGCCATCACTCTGTTCGGACAGAATGTTTTTGGTTAAGTTGATCACTCTGATCGGGCCGAGTGTTCGGCCATCACTCTGTTTGGACAGAATGTTTTTGGCTACATTGATCACTCTGATCGGGCAGAGTGTTCGGCCATCACTCTGTTCGGACAGAATGTTTTTGGCTACATTGATCACTCTGTTCTGGCAGAGTGTTTTGGCTAAGCCCACAATAATACTGAGAGCAAAAATAACTTTATTGCTCGAGCAAAAGATAAAGTTTACATTGGATTGCTCAACAACCCATTTATTTGAAATTATCTTTCTAAAGACAATTTTTAAATGATTGGGGTTTTGATAAGGTCTGGGCCCTTATCCCCCTGAAAAAGAAGTGTCTTGCCTTGAGGCAAGATGCTACTGCGCGACGCGTTGTTTTATAACAACGGATCGTTCATGGGCTTGAGTCCGAACTTCTTCTATCAAATCAAGATTTCCTCTGAGTCCAATTTCTTTGCCTTCTTTGGTCGGCACGAAGTTACGTAGCATAGACGAGCTATAGTCTGGTCCCCTTTCACCTCTCCAATCCCGTGTTCCGTGGGGAATTTCATCTTGAGGTGATAAGTTGACACTACAGCTTGTAATTGATTGAGTGCTGGTCGTCCTAATATGGCGTTGTATGCTGAGGGGACCTTGACCACCACAAAATCAAGTATGAAGTTGGCTTGTGCTGGAGGTGTGCCAATCGCAACTGGGAGTGCGATAATACCTTCGGCTGCAACTGGATGATTGGAGAATCTATACAACAGAGTATCCATCTTTCGGAGACGGTCCGTTGGAATGTTCATCTTCTTGAATGCATCAAAAAATAAGATTTCTGCAGAACTTCCGTTATCAATCAGGACACGCTTTACATCAAAGTTCCCAGCTCTAACTGTAATGACTAATGGGTCATCATGAGGAGTTTGTATGTCCTTCGAATCTTCATCGGCGAAGGTGATGGCTGCTACGGGTACCGTCTTCGATTTCTTATCCGGGGGCTGACTCGTTATGTATAATTCTCTGGCGTATGCTTTTCGAGCCCGTCCTGATGAACCTCCTGCGGCTAATCCCCCAGATATAGTGTTGATAATACCCGCATTCTCTTCTCGATCTTCTCTTTCTTCCATGGCTGGAGGTGTCTGTTGTCTATCTTCTTTAGGAGCTACAAACTTTCTCAACTGGCCACGCTTGATAAGGGCTCAATTGCTCGTTTAAGCGACTCGCAATTGTCAGTTGTGTGGCCATGATCGTTGTGAAAGTGACACCATAAATCTTTGTTCCGTTTATTTGGTCGAGATTTCAGCTTGTCCGGCCACTGGAGAGCCTTATTCTCCTTGATCTCGTGAAGAATCTGTGATGGTTTTGCATTGAGGGGTGTCAGATTTTCCCAAGCGAACGGTTCTTTCGGACGCCGTTCATCATACTTGGAACGTTTTGTCGACTTTCCTCCTTGGGGAGGAGTTAATTCCCGAGACCGTTCCTTCTGTTCTTCCTTCCCTTCTCCACGCCGTCCTCTGTGTGTCTCTAGGTATTCTTCAGCTTGAATATATTTGTTAGCCTTCTCGAGAAGGGCTTTCATATTACCTGGAGGACTTTTGTTCACAGAGAATGCGAACTTAAATGTGGGTCGAAGGCCTTGGAGGAATGCAGTATACTTCACGGACTCGTCCAAGTTATCAATTTCCAAGGTGGCTGCGTTGAATCGTCCGAGAAAGCATGCCAAAGACTCGTTTTTCTCTTGCACAATGTTCAGCAGACTCGCCGAGTTCTTTCTTCGGGAGCGACTGCTTACAAAGTGTTTTTGAAAGAGATCCGATAATTGGCCGAAGGAGTAGATGGACCTTGGTTGTAGAGATTTGAACCATGCATGTGCTGCTTTCCTTAGAGTGGTAGGAAATGCTCTGCACATGACAGCATCTGAAAATTGGAGGAGCAGCATGTTTGTTTGAAACTGGTAAACATGTTCTCCTGGATCCCCAGTCCCGTCGTAGAGGTCACATTGAGGCATTCGAAAATTGGGAGGTAGCTTTTCCTTCTCGATGGCCTTCGACAACGGATATCCGTATTCATTCCTTGCGCGAGATCGTTCTGGAGAATGATATCTAGGGACCACCTTCCAGGAGTCCCGTACTTGGGAAAGAGACTCAGGCATCCTCTTCCTGTGGATAGATCTTCGAGGGGTCTTAACTCTGGCGGCCTGTGCGGGAGAGGAGTTGGTACTGTCTTCGACTGAAGAATCGCGACGGTAGCATGATCCACTCCTGGTTACGTGATCTCCGCTTTTGTCTTTGTGATTGTAAGTTGGATCGGTCGTTGATTGGTATTTGCGGCCGTAACTTGATCTGGATGTGAGACGAAGACAAAGATCACCGGGGTCAAGATGAGAATGGTAAGTGGGTGGAGGAGCCACTGCCATGTCGAGCTTTTGTTGGAGAGTGTTCACGACATCTTTTAACTCGTGGATCTCTTTTGTAAGTTTGGCATGGGGTGTTTTGAATAACTTACGGTTCAGGCGATGACGAAGGTCCCCGTTTTTCAGAGTAGACGTCGGAGAGTGATTTCTTCGAGGTCTACTTTCTGATTCGGGAGTTGCAAATATGACATTAACGTGTGCATCTTCCGCAGAATGACGACGTGAAGGTGTCGAACGGTGGTCACGACTGAGTCGACGAGAGCTGCTCGTTCGGGCGTGACGGTGTGGAGAACGACTATGTGAAGAGTCGCTAAAAGAAGAATGGTTGGCCATGTTCCCTGTAGTGGTCCCATGGATGGCGCCAATCTGTTGCAGCTAAAAATTGGATCGGGAACCACACTAGAAATCAGGCTTGTAAAAGAGAACACGAAGTGACCGCCGAGTGGGGTTCCAGCGGGGAACGCTCCGATGCTTAAGTCAGAGATGGCTAACAATGTAGAACTCTGAAGAAGCAGTAAAACACAATGTGTGATTGTGTGTGAACTTGTCTGTACCTGAGGGGCTTGACCCCTTTATATAGTGGTAGAAGAAGGAGTCCTAGTAGGACTGGGCTTTGGTCAATTCTATTCAGAATCTTATTAGGATCCTAGAGGATCCCATATCAATCTCTGTTGATAGAGTTATAGCTTCTTTAGGATTCTGCCCGGTGATTGGTATGGTAAGTGTCATATCAGTAATGAGACAGTACCGGTTACGTGTCAAAACTGACACGTGTCGTCCGTAGATTGGAGGGATATTTTTAGCTATATCAGATTTCACTAAAAAGGAAGACCAAGGTGCATGATCTTGACTCGAATTTAAACGCGTTCCCAAGATAATGGACTTGTTTAGCTTCATTGCCTCACTAATAAAATAACTACATAGAATTATTAAGGTACACAGGGCGGGACCTCTTTCTTGGGTTATATAGTAGAAATATCGCATTACCAAAGGAGAGAACAAGTTACAAGATCAAGAAAATTCTTTAGGTGGAACATATTTAAATTACTTCGTAGAACCCCATTCAAAAATTGACTAAAGTTTTTTAAGTCGTCCTGGCTATTTGTTCTAGTTTACATGACAAGAAAGTAATATTAGGCTATAACTGGCCTCGATGGATCCTAAGTAATAATCTTGACAATAATATCTGGGGCATACCCTAGTGGATCTATACAAAGTAATTCTAATAGGCATAAAAAGATTTTTCTTAACACTTCTCCAAATGTCCAACACCACTATGCTCCCACATATAAGATGCAAAGATTGTAACGGCCCAGGGTTTTTTTCTTCGTCGCCTTTTTTTCCTCTTTGTTTTTGCCTTTCTTTCCTTCCTTCACCCAGAAAATTAAGACAACCATCATCAAATTGTTGATCTTACCGTACTTCATACTTGCCCACCACTCCATTAGCAAAGCTCTCAGCCTCGTGCTATTCTGACGGCAAAGAGAAAAGGCCCATCCACAGCCAGAAAAACACAAACCATCGGTTTCAATCAGGAGAGACAACAAGCACCAATATTATAGCTTCAACTGACCACCACCAATCATGCCCAGAAAGCATCTCCAAACCATGAAATTTGTTACACGCATAAGGCCAAGAGACATACAGTAAATGGTGATCGTAGTTGAAGTACTTCTCTAACTAAGGAAGAAGTAACGAAAAGAACTGAAATACTTATCAAGCAATAAAGAAACTACCCCTTCGAGAGCAGCGAGGAAAGGAACAAATTCCCCCGACTATTTGAAACACTACAAAGCTGCAGAAAAGCTTAACCAAACCACCCCTCCCCCCCCCCCCCCCCCCCCAACAAAAAAAAAAAAAAAAAAACCCTACCCAAACCCAACAAAAAAAAACAAAAGCAAACATCTTATTTTTGTGAAGTATTTAGAAGTCACCCACTAAACATATTTATGAAAACAAAATTCTTCTTATTGTATGAATTCTAAGTTGAACATAACAAGACGAAAAGTTTGGTGGCTTGTGATTAGAAAAGTATTAAAACTGCCTTTAGAACCTAACTTAATTACACTTGTTTTGACAATAAGACCTGAAATATGAGATTACTAGTGATTAAATGGTCACATTTCCCACACCACAGTCGACCACCGCTACGCCCCACCACCGTCACCGCAAACCACCAAAAAAAAAAAGTCAAAATAAAAAGGGTTACCAAACACCAAAAAAAAAAACCTCAAAAAAAAAAGGGGTTATCAAACACTCACTTGTTTTTATAAAAAAAAAAATAAAATTAAGCTGCTCTTTAAAAAACTGCTCTTTAAAAACTGAAAACCAAAAAAAAAAATTTGTCAAACGAAGCCTAACTTTTTAGGGATTAATTTGCTAGTCGTTCGCTAGACTTTCTATAGATGACTTGACTATTGGAATCCAAGTCCTTACGCTCGTTGAAGTCATTCAAGTCCTTAGCTATTAAGTTATTTGTTCAATTAGCATAGGTGGGAAGCAAATCCCTTTGATTGTAAGTCTAGTCTTGCATTGGACAATTCATACCCCTAGTTTAGCTGAAGGTAAGACTACAAAACTAAAAAGAACATAAGAGATGAATGAGCCTAGAGCTAGATCTGTCATCTGTCAAAAAGAAAAAGGTGCGGCAACATCATAAGTTTCTTTTGTGGCATACGGGAAAAGGAAAAAATAAAATAGTGGTCTAGGTTTACTCAGTGAAGAGATATAGTGGCACTTTTTTTATTAAATCACATGCGCGTGGATTTTATGCTTTTAGTTAAGAGTTTACTCATGCAGTTACCCCGTCTAAAATCTGATTATCGTAATGATTGGACTCCTTTGATTTTGATTTGTCACATTTAATGTTTGTAAGGGACTCATTGATGCCCTAAACCCCTATTATGATAAATCGAGTCTAAAGTTCTTTTTGATTTTGGTTATTGGCTTAATTCGCAGTCTTTTTATTGCTAATTTTTCAGTAACTTTAAAGGCTCATATCTTCTTTGTTCTTTGTCGAATTTCATTTTTTGAAAACCTCAATCAGTCCAATGCAACTTTGTATTATTGAATTTTCCCAAAATCCCACTTGATTAATGTTCAAAAACAACTCTAAGCATTTTTATGTTTATGTCTCTGGCCATTCAGGTTAGCTAATTTCGATTTGCTCTATCTTTTTTATCCCTCGTTGGTTTTCGATGATCCTAGACATTCTAAAATCCTTAGAGAATCCCCTTTAATTTTCTAGTTTTAGGTCTTATTAGAATCTTCTATTCCTTGGTCGACGTTGACTTTGAAATTTATTGGTTAGTGCAAAATTTGCTATTTTTTGACATAGTAAATCAGCCACTTTTAATTTTCTTTATCACTTGGGAGAAAGCTTTTTGGTCTCTGAGAGCTTTGATGTCTGTTTCCTCTCTAAGTTTTCACCTACGAAGTCTAGTCGCCTGGTCATCCTGGATAAATCCTTCAGAGCATCCTAGGGTTAATTAGTTTCTTGAAACTAGGACTGTGGTTGCAATTTCCTTTCCTTAGTTAAGGCATGTAAACATCAACTGCTGGGTTTGAGAATTTCGAATTGCAAAAGAGTTTATGGCTACAAATAGCTTTTAATCTACCTATCAAGAATCGCCAGATAGTTTAGCTTGTAACATCCCAAATTGTTATTTTTTGAGCGTTATTGTCAAATAAACGAAAATCAGATAAAATCTTAAAATTATCAGAAATCTCCCAAATGGTAAATCACAGCATGTACTAATAAATCCCAAAATATATCAATATCTGACATAGTGGTCTCAAGCTTTAATACAATTCAAGTTCTCCGATACGGAGTTTCTAAAAATAAAACCTAAGTAATGTCAATCTGTCTTAATCATTATACTTCAAACATCAATGCTAACTCTGAAATAAAGACAGCTAACTCTTGGTCATTCAGCTAGCCCTTCGATCCCAAAGTCTCACCTACTGATCACACTTAAAAGGAGAAACAATAAGGGAATGAGCCAAATGCCCAGTAAGGTCGCTCAAGGACCAATCAAAAGAATGTAAAGGTATCTGAGAGACAAAATTATAGAGACACAAAAGTTTCAACGGAATAGACATTAGACCAGATTTCAAATGCTAAAATATATCTGAGTACGAAGACACACTAAAGAGCCATTCAGAATGGGGTCACATACATCATTACTAACATATGAGACCGGGTTCAAAAAGTAAGATCGCGATCTTTAACTCATCACGCTGAACTAGCTCACGTTCCATTCCACGTGGGTAAGTCAGAAATAAGTCACATACACTGTAACATGGCTCATAAAGTTAACAATATAAAAATTTCAAGATGACATTATCAAATAACGGACTTGTCAAACAATGAGCAGAGTTTACGAAATAATTACAATCATTAATCATTGAAACAAACGATATCAACATGGTTAATTTTAAGGTCAAACAATTTCGATAAAAATTGAATTCCACAAGTCATAGTATTGAGAAACATGTCACTCAGAAGGAAGCTCAAAACAAAAGGCGAAGAAGAATAACTTAACCAGTTCGAAGGAATTCATATTTCAAAAAAAACTAAGGACTTACACAAACGATCGATCCAGTACTGATTCGAATTTCAAAAGTAAACCATTACCTTAATCGAGCTTTTTCAAAATACAAATCTCAAGCACCACCATAGAACTCACGAGCTTTCCAAGTCTTCCATCTCCTCTCTCTCAGAGGGAAAAGAAATCAAAGAACCAAAAAGGGGTTCGAAGGAAATAAGAAGGCTATTTATATGGAACAAAAAATTAAGTTTTCATTTCAAGCAAAAGTGATTTCTACCCTTCCATTCGACCTACAACTTCAACCGAAAACCTTCTCGTTTTGAAATATTTTTCATTCGAAGCAAAATACTTTTCGTTCGAAGCAAAACCCAAAACTTCAACCGAAAATTATTCATTCAACCTAAAAACTTTAACCAAAAACTATTCATTCAACCGAAAAGTTCAACCGAAAACTATTCATTCAACCAAAAACTAATTAATCAACCGGAAACTCCAATCCCCATTCTTCCTCAAATTACACAATTTTCATTCAAAACAAAATGATTTCATTCGACTCAATTCTTCAGGAATGATTTTGATCGTTTCCTTCTACTGGTGAAAACTTAATATCACAAATAAACATGACGATTGACCATAGGTTCAAAGACAAAAATATCTTTAGAAATCAAAAGATAAGAAATGAATCCTCGTATATAAAATGAAAGATGGCATAAGAACCCTTACTCCAAGTTAACGAATATATATAAAGCTAGAAATCCGTCACTACAAGGAGTTCAAGAAAGTTCTATAAGGTCTAATACTTAATCAAAAATCGGTGTAATCTTTAAATTATTACTTACGCAAGTGGCTAAAAATTCGGGGCAGTACATAGCTCGCTATGGCAAGTTGTTAAGTCTGGATCAGGATGTTATTGGTCACCGGAGTCTATTACGGAGGAACACCCTTCTTGGGCATATTGTTGATATGCGCGTAAACTATCCAATTGCTATAGCGTATGGTTGAGACCTTCTAGAATCTTCATGGTAACGTAGTGGTGGAAGCTTTGGGGAAATCTTTGCCTTCCATTTTGCAATTCAATCGATCATGGAAGCAGTGCTAAAAGATAGCCTTTGGAACATTCGAGGAACACTTTTGTTCTTACAGCGTTGGCGACCTTTTTTGGCCATACAACAAGTTGATTTTGTCTCTGTTGATCTTCGGTTGCCGTAGCATTTTGTGCCTATGGAATTATTCTACTATGACATGGCTGCTCTATTTGGCAAAGCGTTTGGAATGCTGATAGCCATTCATTGGTCTCCCACATGGCAGCAATGCCAGGACTACTTTCGAGTACTAGTTCATGTGCGACTTAATGATCCCTTAATTCCGGAATCTTTGTGTGTTCAATGCGAAGTGGCTCGCATTGGATTCAAGCACGTTTTGAGAAAGTATTTAGGGTGAGTCATAGGTGTGGGGTTAAGGGCGGGCCTTTGCAAACACAAGTTGGAACTGGACTACGAGGTTAAATATCATTGATGTAAAAGATGGGCCTGAATTGGTATATGGTACTGATCGAGGTTCCAGCATTGACTTTGATGAAGATTTGATTATTGAGAGGTGCGTGGAGTAATGGAAATTCAGTCAATTCATCTCCATCCAACCGGTATTTCTCCACTAAAAGCATAGGTTCTCCTCTCTAAGTTTCTGGTGATCTTTCGAAGACACGGTCAGAGATCGCCGGAGTTGCAGCAGTGATCGTCACAGAGTCAGGGACAGTGCGTGACGTGGCAACTGATAATTCGATACATGTGTTGGGTGCTGAGTGTCCTGCCACGCAAGAACAAGTTCTGAGTCGACTGTGCCACATGTCTAGTCCACCGGAATGGACTGCCAGCAAGCTGGGTATGATGATGCTATAAAATCAACAGAGGGCTCTTTGATAAGAGTGAAGACTGGGTGGGACCCTATTTTGGTGGGTCGTGGGGCTATAAAAATCGAGCTTGTTACTGCAAAAGGAAAGAAGGCCTGTGACAAGCTTATTAATTTACTAGTCAGTCCATCTAGCTTGGACACGGCCCAAATAAGCACAAATAATAATCTTATCCTAGTTGGGGTAGGCCTGAGTTTTAACAGTCATCTGTGTGAGTGGCAGCCATGTTTAGATGATGCAGGGCAGGTTCTTCCAGGCCCATTGCCAAGTTGATGATCAGAGCATCTCTACTTCACGGCTCTTTCCCTATTTTGTCCTTCGAGCACCAGATTCTTTTGTGATTCATCTGGTGAAGGGAATTGAGATGATTGTGTTGATGTAACTGATTTCCATGAATAGCGCATACCAAAGCAGTGCCCAATACACCAGCAAAGTTGCTAAGGTGTCCAGAACGGTCAAGTGAATTATTGCTAATTAAATAGGCTCATGATCAGGTTGAGGACCGCAACTCTTCACCCTTTTCCTCTTCCACTGCATGGTCTAACAAGCGTAAGGATGAGATGATATCTTTCTCAAGCTTTTTCCAGTTTTAACTAAGAAAGCTCGTAATGAGAAGACGACAGAGGGTTTTAGTTACCAGCATAACGTGTGTGGTTCAAAAAAAAAGTGACTGTCGATGGTGTAGGGTGTCAACTAGAGCTGCAGCAGCTGAATTCCTGTGATAATACCAGGGACAGTAACGAGGGTGCAGTCTCTGTTTTGAAGGTGATGCCAAGTTCAATGGATGGTATAGTAATGACAGGAGTTCTGTCGATGGAGAGATGATGCAAGAAACTAGTTATCAAAGTACTAATTAATCGAATGCCAGTTCTCATAGCTCAAGGGATTCGAGAAAGCGATAGAGATTTGGCAATAAACTCAATTGAATCTGTAAGCTCTCCGAAAAGAATTCATCCTCTGGAGTTTATATCTTTAGGCCAATCGCCATCATTCATATAGTCTACTACCAAAGTTATTTTGATCCAATTTAGCGATTCATCTTGATACATCGATTTTTTCTCTGAGTAACCGATATTCTTTTTGTTCTCCTGTTATTCATTTCGAATTGAGTTGCGCTAAAGATACTATGTCTCTGCGATTTAAGGGTTTGGTGATTGAGCCATACCAATCACAGGTGAAGATATAAAGATGCTTTGCTGGACCTGTGGTGGCATGGGTAAAGCCGCCACAGTTCGAACAACGACCGGTTTGATCCAGAGGCATCACACTGACATCGAAACCAAGATGCTAATTTCCAAAGTAGGGTGCTTGTTTAGGAAGTTAGGTTTTTGGATTATGTGGGATTTGTTGCTGCTAGAATATTGATCGGGAACCACGGCTGGGAAATGGACCTACAAAACAGAACACGGAGTGACCACCGGGGATGTTCCGGTGGAGGATGCTCCGATGCTAAAGTCAGAATCTCGCTACTAGGGTAGAGCTCTGAATAGCAGAAAATGCACTGTGTGCTTGTGTGTGAACCTGTCTGTGTACCTGAGGCATTTCTCTTCATATAGACTGCTCCCAGACTCCTCCCTTTCCCAGGACTCTCTCCCGATAGCCCTTCGACGTATTAGAATTGCGTTAGGACTTTCCTTCCAGTAGTAGAGTCCTACAAGACCTCTATTACCTCCTCTAGAGCCTATCTGATACAGACCCCAAAGTTGATTCGGGGTCAACCACGCCACATGTCACCATTTAGTAAGGTGGATACATTTAGCTATATCATAATGCCCCCTACTTCTAACAGTTCATCCCAGAGAACAGCCAGAAGCATATGGTGTAAGGGCTAACCAAAGGCAACTCAATTACGAATTTTCCCTGTCCATTACTCAGAGGGGATCTTCGGGATGTCATACTTGAAGAAATGTGCGTCAGGAAGTTTGCTCGGGAGCTCTGGCCGGGACGTCTGGTTGGGAGACCTGCTCGGGAGGCCTGCTCGAGATATCTGCTTTGATAGCCTGGTCGAGAAGTCTAGTCGGGAGACCTACTTGGGAGGCCTGCTCTGGATCTCTGCTCGGGAGCCCTGGTCGGGAGGTCTGGTCGAGAGACCTGCTCGGGAGCTCTGGTCGGGAGAACTGCTTGGGAGACCTCGTTGGGAGGTCTGGTCGGGATACCTACTCGGGAGCTCTGGTCTGGAGACCTGCTCGCGAGCCCTGGTCAAGAGGTCTGCTCGGGCAGTGTTTCCTTGTGCTTGGGACTAGTAAAGTTCTGCTCGGGCACTGTGATCGAGCTGTTTGCTCGGGCGGTCTGCTCGGGCTGTCAGTTCGGGCAGTCTGCTCGGGCATATTTACCATGTATGCTTGAGCACGAAGATGGTTCTGCTGGGCAATCTGCTCGGGCACTCTTACCATCTGTGCTTGGGTAGGAAGATGGTTCTGCTCGGGCATATTTACCATCTGTGCTTGGGAACGAAGATGGTTTTGCTCGGGCAATCTGCTGGGGCATATTTACCATCTGTGCTTGGGCATGAAGATGGCTCTGCTCGGGCATATTTACCATCTATGCTTGGGCATCAGGATGGTTCTTCTCAGGCATATTTACCATCTGTGCTTGGGCATGAAGATGGCTCTGCTCGGGCATTCTGCTCTGGCATATTTACCATATGTACTTAAGCATGAAGATGGCTCTGCTCGGGCATATTTACCATCTATGCTTGGGCATCAGGTTGGCTCTGCTCGGGCATTCTGCTCAGGCATATTTACCATCTGGGCTTGGGCATGAAGATGGCTCTGCTCTAGCATTCTGCTCTGGCATATTTACCATCTGTGCTTGGGCATCAGGATGGTTCTGCTCGGGCAATCTGCTGGGGCATATTTACCATCTGTGCTTGGGCACGAAGATGGTTCTGCTCGGGCAATCTGTTCGGGAACTCTGCTCAGGGAGTCTGTTCGGGAAGTCTGCTCGGGCAGTTTTTTGGAGATGGTCCAATTGCTATCTCGCCACATGTCAGAGAAGCATGCACCATAACGGTCCCTTAGCCGCCAAAATTAAGGCGGTTACTTTTAAAAATTTGAAATTTAATGCTCCGGGAATCGCGCAAGACATGTGTCTTAATGTTGCCGCCTTTGCAGGGGCGGTTATTTCACCAACCCTCTATATATTTGGGCTCCTCGCTTCATTTGCCCCTTGCTACTCACTCTCAATCTGTTCGGCTGAACTCTAACAAGTAAGTTCCTCTCCTTTTCTTCTTGCTCGGCGCATATCTATTTCTCTTTAGTAGCTCTAAATATCGTAGATTCTGTTTAGAACATGTCTTCAACACCCTCGAGTAGTTCTTCGTCAACTTCGAGTAGTTCCACAGAAAATGATTTAGGAACTTTAGAAAGTAGATCTTCGCAAGTAGGTACTTCACCTCTTAGAAGTCAAGTAGGAACTTCTACTCCCCATGTCAGCACTTCGTTTTCCCATCCAATTCATGATAGTGCAAGATTATATAGCCGCAAGGGGGCATGGCAGGTTGAAATCAAGCTGAAGGCCGGCCGATCCCAAAAAAAGGAATTCGCAGAGGGTTGGAACGTCTTCGTGCGCCAGCATGGCCTCGAACTCGGGGACTTTGTAGTGTTCGAACACCTTGGGTGGTGGGATTTTCAAGTTGTAATCTTTGAACGGAGCGCTTGTGAAAAGCTTTTGTACCCCATTTGTGAACCATAGTTTATTATAATAAAAAAATTTATGTTCTTGTTTATTATTTTTTCAAATTTTTTCTTGCTTAATTGTGCCTTTTTTTGTTGCCTTGATATATTGAGATCGTTGATTATGAATCGTACATTATTTTTTGGAAAAATTGAGATTGTTGATTCCGTCGCTAAAGGGGAAATCAAGGATGAAGCCGAAGATAAGTTTGATGAAGACACTTGGTTCTCCGCAGATGAGAAGAGGAACAAGATGACAAAAGATAGCATAGTTGAGCTTTTGGAAGAAATTCCTTTGCCTCCTCCCTTCTCTACTCGGGTTCCTGCGCTCCAAGAGACTGCCAATTATGGCACGGACTTGGAAACAAGTGTCTATGAAGGTCAGATTAGATCTGGCTATAGGGTCCCAATGCACCCCTTTGCTGTCGCCTTCTTCAACCACTATAGCGCCAGGTCAACTTGTGCCCAACGGGTGGAGAAAACTCGTTGGTTTGATCTACCTGGTGCAAACTTCAGGGTATCCAGTGACGGTTGATGACTTTACGAGGCTATACCTTGAAGTATGTTTTATAAAGAATGTGGCCAACAGTGTTGGTTGGTACTATATTCACAACCGAATCCGAGTGATAAAGGGGGGGTCCTAAATCCAACAAAGGTTGGCACTCCCGGTACTTCTTCATTTAGCGGCCAAGCGGCAAATGGGAGTTCCCAAGAAAGTGGAACGGTTTCTGTAAAGACTATGAAAAAGAAAGGTTCCCTGGCTCCCAACGCTACCACAAAAAAGATGATTGATCATATAAAGAGAAGGGGTGTCCTCAGTATTGACGAGCCCCTTTCAGATCAAGAGATGCGGCATGCGGGGCTCATTCCTCCTGCCCTCGTTGTGTCGGTTCCTCCCACTCCGGTCGTAGAGCCTCAACTTGTTTTGGGGCCTAAGACTCAAGGGCTGGCGATAGGAACGTCATCTTCTAGGACTTCAAGTCTAGGTAGAGCCTAAAGCCATGTTTGCATATTTCCTTCCTTTATATTTGTAAACATGTGACCTAATCTTGTTCTTTTTGACAGAAATTGCTGGCAAAGGAGTTGGTGCGAAAGGTGATTTTTTGGGTCTGCTCCAAAAGGCTTCCAAGGGGAAAAGGAAGGAAGGTACAGGAGAAGGTTCTTCTCCTTTGGTTAAAAGGCCAGCGCTCCGACTCCTCCAGTGCCTCCTCTTGTGGTTGAGGATCTTCCTGTGGAAAAGGATCCAATTTTTCGCCCCCGATGGACCATTAAGAGGGGCGACTCGAGAATGCCAAACTCGCATGTCTCTGCTCAGCACTTAGCTCACGAGGTACTGCCAAGTGATAAACTTATCTTGAAAAACTAGCCTCATGAGGCCTTTGCTATGGCGCACGTCCAAGCTGCTTACAATGTAATTTGACTTACTCCATTCTCTTTGAGCTTTCAATTAAGTTCTTCCATATCATTGTCTTCATCTTTCTTCTCTTTTCAGGCATACTGCTACAGCAGCCAGATGCAGGAGAGATTTGCAATGGCGATGGATGTTGCCCGCACCACTGAGACTGACAAGAGAGCAGCCGAAGGCAAGGCTGACAAGCTAGATAAGGAGGTCAAAAACCTGAAGGCGGAGAATGCTGAACTACTTACCAAGCTCGGTCGCCTGGAGAAAAGGTACGAGAAGCTAAGGCATGAGAAGGTCGAGGTAGGGAACAAGGCCATCCAGGCATTCCTTGATGGTACGGCCGGTGAAGAATGGCTGCGGAAGCGGACAGAAGATGGACTCTCTATCTTCCAGGAGGGCTTCCAGAAAGCCAAGGAGCTGACGATGACCAAGTATCCTAGCCTTTTCTTGGACGAGATCGTGGTGCCTACCTTTGAGTCGCCATCGGGGGAGACGGCCGCACCTCCCGAAGCTGGAGTTGCTATTTCTCCTGGGAATGTTCCCCCATCTTAGGACCATTTATATGTTTTCCCCTATTTTGTGATGTGCCCCCAGTACTCTTATTGCCCCAGAGGCTTACAATTTAATATGCATTGGTTTACCCTTTGATGGATTTTATCTTCATAATAATGTGTTAAATCTCTTCTCGTCTTGCATTGTCTTGAGACACACGTCAAATTTGTACAGGATTCTTCATCCGCTTGTAAGGGTAATCATATTTCGCTACTCCACGTGCTCGGACCTAAGATCTTGGGAGCTTCAGCCTTGTAACTTTGGAAAGATGAATTATGGGATCTCGGGATCCACTAGGGGATGTGCCCCACGTTAGCCTCTCTAGAGAGAGGACACAGAGCTGTGCATGCAAGCTGTGTTGCATGTGCTAAGTGTTTGTTTTGTGCAAGTGTGTGTTCTTTAGCTTGAGCTGACCACATCATGCTTGCGTTTTACTTTGACGCGAACCCTTATCGTCAGCTAAGGGCTGGCAAAGAAGCCTCTCACTCTCGCTCGGTCAAGCTTCGAATTAACAAAACAGTGTAGGGCGACGAATTCCCGCTTGGTTTTGCCGTTTCTCGGGCTAGAACTAAAGCTAGACCGTGTCAGGTAAGACTTGTGTCTAACCCTATCACATTGGGTGATACTTTTGCTTGAGCAACATTCGTGGTTTTACCTGTTCAGGGAACCTGCTCGGGCAGTCTGCTCGGGTATTGATGGCATGATGTTCTTGGGAACATGAATATCGTTATCTGAGCGAGAATCCACATTGTTGGGCGGTCGTGGAAAATAACTCTTTCAAACAATGTTAAAGATTTTAAGCTTGGATTAACGAAATGATATATTTCATACTGAAGAGATTCTCATTACAAAGGAAATAACTCATCTCTATTATCCTAAAGAAAGGAAATGTCTTGTGACAGATACAAGACTCTACTGGTAGTATTGTCGCAAGTTTTCATCATTCCACGTTCGCGGGATTGCTTCTCCTGAGAGAGTTTCCAGTGAATAAGCTCCTGGCCTAAGCACCTTTGATACCTTGTAAGGTCCTTCCCAGTTAGGCGACAACTTCCCAATAGCAGCCTTTGGATCGAAAACCTCTAACTTTCTGAGGACTAGATCGCCAACTCTAAATATCTTCATTCGAACCCTTCGATTATAATATCGCGCGACTCGCTGTTTAGTTGAAATCATTCGATCTAGAGCTTGGGCTCGCACATCATCTAATAGATCTAGATTTCCTCTAAGATTCTCCTCATTTTCTCCCTCCGCAAACTGTAACACTCGAACTTTGGGGAGGCCCACTTCTACGGGCAGCAGCGCCTCTGTCCCGAAACACAGTAAAAATGGTGTCTCTCCCGTTACAGAATGGGGTGTTGTACTGTATGTCCAAAGTACCTTAGGGAGCTCATCAACCCATGCCCCCTTAGCATCATCCAGCTTTCTTTTCAACCCTTGAAGGATGGAGCGATTCATGTTCTTTGCCTGCCCATTGGATTGGCGATAAGCGACCGACGTAACATGAAGACCAATAGAGAGACCTTCACAAAAGCTTCAAAAGTTAGAATTGTTGAACTGCTTCCCATTATCGGTGATCAGGATCTTTGGAACTCCAAAGCAGCAGACAACGTTCTTCCAGAAAAACTCTTCGCATTTTGATGCCGTTATGGTGGCCAACGCTTCGGCCTCGGTCCACTTTGTGAAGTAGTCGATGGCGACTATCACAAAGCGTCGTTGGCCAGTAGCCATCAGAAAGGGGCCTAAGATATCCATTCCCCACATTGCGAATGGGATTGGGGAAGTTAAGATACTAAGGGGCACCGCCGGTGTGTGCGTGAGTGGGGCAAATTTTTGACACCGATCACACTTTTTTGCGAATTTAATCGCATCTTTCAGCATTCCTGGCCAGTAATAGCCCTGCCTCAAGATTTTTTGTGCCAGGTTTCTTCCGCCCAAGTGTTGTCCGCAAATACCTTCATGAACCTCTTGCAACGCATAGTCTGCCTCTTTAGGGCTTAGGCACTTAAGGTACGGTAAGCTAAAGGACTTCTTGTATAGCACCCCATCCACCAGAGCAAACCGAGCAGCTTTAGCACGTAAAATGCATGCTTCACTTCTCTCTAAAGGTAACTTTCCCGAGACGAGGTACTGAATAATTGGATCCATCCAGCAAGGTTCGTATTCTACTACTTCAACTTCCTTTGAGAGATGAATACTTCTTTCTTGGAGGAACTCGATATATATCGCCCGGGAAAACTCTAAAATGTCTGCGAAACTTAGTTTAGAGAGTGAATCTACTTGGGCATTTTGTTCTCTCGGTATGTGGTGGATGGCAAAATTTTTAAACCTTGCGGCTTCTGTCGTCACGGCTTGGAGATACTGGGCCATTCTGTCATCTTTCACTCCATACTCTCCCAAAATATGATTCACAATCAACTGAGAATCGCTGTGAATGGATAGAGAGTTGACTTTTAGAGAGTGTGCCAACCTTATTCCTGCTAATAGTGCTTCGTACTCAGCTTCATTGTTTGATGCCTTGAAGTTGAAGCGGAGGGCATATTCGATCATGAATTTCTTGAGTCCGAACGACATGACTTTGTAGCAGTATAACCCTCTTTCTATAATAAAGGAAGTCTTGGGAATATCGTCTACGCACATCTTGATCTGGTTGTAACCGGAGTACGCATCCATGAAACTCAACAGCTCATGACCTGAAGTTGCATCAATTAGGATATCGATTTATGGCAGCGGGTAACTGTCTTTTGGGCAGGCCTTGTTGAGGTCGGTGAAGTCGATGCATATGCGCCACCGGTCGCTCGACTTTGGTACCATCACCACATTGGCGATCCACTCGGGGTATGATATCTCCTCAATGAATCCGGCTGCCAGCAGCTTGTCCACTTCTTCCTCAATCTTTACTTGTCGTTCTGGAGCGAACGTCCTCTTCTTTTGTTTCACCGACTTCCTGAGCGGGTCGACATTCAGTCTATGGGTGATCACTTCCGGATCAATCCTGGGCATGTCAGATGCGGTCCAAGCGAAGATGTCTGAGTAGCTTCGTAATAAGTCTACAAGCTTGAGCTTGAGGTCGTCGGACAAACCTATTCCCACCCTTACCGTCTTTTCTTGGTTTCCTGGATATAACTCGATATCAATAAGATCTTCGGCGGGCTTGCCTCTCTCGACCTTGGTCTCGTCCCTCAAGTCTTCAATCATGAGGGTTTCATTGGCTTTGTTTCGGCACGGCCGAGCCACCACCTGGTCTCCCTTTACTTCCCCAACTCCATTTTTCGTGGGGAATTTCATTTTCATGTGGTATGTTGATACCACCGCCCTTAATTGGTTTAATGCTGTTCGGCCTAGAATTGCATTATAGGCCGAAGGAACGTGTACTACCATGAAATCCAGCATTAGCTTGGCTTGGGTTGGAGGGGCACCCACGGTTTCTGGTAGCGTAATAATTCCCTCGCAGACAACAGGGTGGTTAGAGAAGCCGTATAGAGGCGTATCTATCTTCCGTAAGCGGTCGGGTGGAATGTTCATTTTTTGAAATGCCTCATAAAAAAGCACCTCCGCTGAGCTCCCATTATCCACGAGGATTGTCACGACCCGAACCCACGGGTAAGCCCGTGTGCTAGGCACGTGACTGGCCGCAGGCCATTCAAACACCTGCCAGGGCTCAGCCAAGCCTTACTACAATCCTGTGACTCCAAATTTATTCTGATTTACGGACCTCCAAAAATTCAAATAACACTCTCATTACATGTCTTTAAAACTTATAAAGAAAACTCGAGGAGACCCAAGCTCCTTACATCAGTTTAAGCAGAACATAAATGAACCTAGACTAAAATGTTCGAATAGTGAACACTCATTATTCTAAAAGTTTTCTTCGGGCACTACTCCCCCGTGTGGCTCATACGGCTCCGCTTCCCTTAAGTCGTCACCTGAAAAATAAGGAATGAGCGAAAGCCCAGCAAATACACCAGCCATGTTCCTAAAATAAGTTTAGAATTTCTAAAACATGCCATGGGTTTTCTTTCAACAAATCAAACATTCAATTATTGTCATTCGTAAAAAAAAAACGTCTTTCATATACATATACACATATACATGAAATTTAAGAAGAAAAGATGTTCAAATCTGAGTACAACCATCATTCATTCCATTCACGTCAGAAACATATATTTCTTTTCGTAGGTATGCTGCGGTCAGCGTACGAGCCCCCCTGACTAGGACCCGAAATCCCTCCTACACCCGGGATAAAATAATCATGTGGACGGAAGGGCGCACCACCAGCCATAGTACTATGCATCAACGTATGAGCCCCGTTGACCAGGGCCCAAAATACAACATTCCCCCGTTGGATATGGGGCACAGCAACCAAGACAAATTTTATTGCTCATTAACATGTACTCAGTAAAATTTTATGACTCACACGACATTCCATGGCATTCTTTCAAATTACATTTCTCGTCAAATATTTTAGAAATAAAACATATGTAGAATAAATCTTTGAACTTCAATTGATCAAAACATAAATACATATTATAGCTTTTGCAAATAAGTATACGGAGGAACATGACAGGGTACTTACCTGGATAGCTACGCAATGCTGCCAAACCTCGATCAATATTCTTTGAATAAACCTAAATTATCATTCCATATGTTAGAACACAATCTATACTACAATACTATAAACCTAATATCAACTACCCACCACGTGCTTACTTCTAATCCCGAAATCACGCGACTCGAAACGTATTCCACACACGACCAACGTAACTAACCGGAAATCCTATACGCTACTGAACGCGTAACTATATTCTAAAATTTATAATAAATTTCAATAAAATACTTTTATAGCTTAAAACATTAATAAGAGTCAAAATATGATTTTTCTGAAATTTTGAATATTTCAAAATAAAATAATTTCTTTAAATACAATAAAATCTCATAAATTGCCAAAAATACTTCCAGCTGCAAACTAAGTCCCATAATTTTTATATTAACTTTTAAATATGTATAAAAATTATAAAAATATAAATCAGAAATTAAAAGGCATTAAAACTATTTTTCAAATATTCATTTTGCTAAAACTAATGCGATATGGAAACCATAGCAAATAAACTCCAAAAATTATAAAATTCAAACTGAGTCTTGTCTATACCAAAAAAATATTACCCTAATTTTTCCCAGCACATTTTCAGGGTTTAAAGGCTCCAAGAGAATTTTCCAAATCTGAAATTTCAGAAAATACTAAACATTCATACGATCTCAGAAAATTATGAAAGTTTGCCAAAAATTCTAATATAGCCTATCGTACTATACTGTAAATTTTCATGTTCTAATGATAAGCGTGCACTAACATATACACATGTCGATCTAACGCTAACCCAAATTTACCCGTTCTGTATTTCTCTTCTTCTTCCCTTAAAACCAAACACACATGTATAGACCACGCTGCTGCACCCATTCCCCTCTTGCAGTCATCTACACTCACTCACATCCACACAACACAAACATGAACCACGCACAAAATTCCTCTCCACCAAAACTTCCCACAAACCCCTCAAACACTCACATATTCACATAGCAAGCACACAGGCACTAAAAGGGACTGCCTTAATGGCAGTCCTCCCTCTCCTCCCTTTCATGTACACAAAACCCGCTCAAAACACACCCACAATGCCCTTGTCCCACGGCTGCTATGCAGCTTCCTTCTTCCTTCATTTCACCCACGAACACACATAAACACACAACACATACCTGAGCACATGCACTCACAGCTGCTGTCTTGGCAGCTTCACCACTTACACATCACCCAAGTTCACAACCGTATACACATGCTCCCAAATTCAAACACACAAACACTCATCACCCTCGTCAATATACCCACAAATATGCACCAATTTCATTGCTACACCACCTTCATTATTGTTGGTTATCCTTACATACACCACACACTCATTCCAATGAACCCACATATACACTCACATATACTACACCCATGCACCCAGTGAGTAACCACACTTACAGACCCATATGCACCCACACATATACCCTTACCATTGCATTCGTCCAGCTCCAAGAAGAACCTGTCCAACTAGCCCAGTAAACCTTTCTTTTTCCACATTACTCCCACAGATTTCATGCGTAAGGCTCACACATGTATATAACCCTTTGTAGATCCGTTAATCTATACACTAACCTTGCCACTATTATCCTTACCCATCTATAAAATACATAAACCCTTGGTTTGTGATCTGCGTTTTCGGCATAACTCTCCACGCACATATATACACACAGCATGAACACACATTCATCTACCCGAACAAACACATATGGGGCTGTTTTGGCAGCCCCTCCTTCACCTCTACATGGCTGTCCTCATGTTTTCCTTTGGCAAAATTGCGGTTGCGCCAGAGTATTTACTTACGGCAGCCCACACTCCAACGATACCGCGCCGCACAAGCTGTCCTACAGCCGTTTCCCTTCCCCTTTTCCCTCAATTCTCACACGCCACAAACACAGCACTACTACTGCAATTCAGCCCCACTGGCAGCCTCCCCCTTTCTCCTATTTCCCTTTTGTTCATACCATACGATCATTAACAGCGCCACCACGCACGGCAGTCGCGCTGCCTTCCTTCTTCTTCTCCTTCGCACACTAACACCCACAATCTTCTCACGTCAACGGAATATACCAGACTCATGCATACTATATACAACATCCACCACGACAACAGCCTAGGACATTCTAAACCCATATAGTTTACACACCAAAATGTATATTTATGTAGCTCTGTATATTGAAAGAAAACTCACCGGAAGGATTAGTCGATCTTCCGCAAGGTTGCCTGCTTCCTTCTTTTTCTTAGTGTCCCTTTTTCCCTCTCAACCGAGCTCCAGAATAGCAGGAACAAATCTTGATGCGGCTGCTTATAGAGACTATGCAAAGACTAGGGTCGGCTGACCCTAGTACTAATATACGTGTATATATATCCATGGTAGAAAACCCTAGGCTGAAATTTACAATTAAAACCTCCCTCCCTTCTTAATTTGCTAATTACACGCAGTCTACCCGAACCCTTTTTTTTTTGTTATTATTAAAAGGCCCAAAGAGTTTACTTTGAAACTGCTATGTGTTTAAGAAACTTTTTACGGTGTTACCCAACCCGCTACTATAGTTGCCGCTAAAAGTTGTTAAGAAAATACATTGATATTCAGTAAAAATTATTGTTGCTATAAGTCGCTAATTAAAATACTGATGTTAAGTTAAAAGTGTCGTCGCTAACTATAAAAATGTCGCTATAAATCATTCCAAATAATATGCCAACACTAGGTAAGAATTCATCGCTAAAAGTTTATTCTGGTCCGAACGAGTAATAATAACTCTAAAAGAAACTTTTTGGGCATTACATTCTCCCCTCCTTAATGGAATTTGGTCCTCCAAATTTACGTACCTCAGTTTTGGAAAAGGTGGGGATATTTGCTTCTGACTTCATCTTCGCATTCCCACGTGGCCTCCTCAACCGCATGGTTTCTCCATAGGACTTTTACCAAGGGGATCTTCTTAGTTCGGAGTGTCTGTTCCTTATAATCCAAGATTTGAACTGGTTGTTCGATGTAAGTGCAGTCTTCTCTAATCTGTAAGGGCTCTGATTGTAATACATGTGTAGGGTCTGGGATGTACTTCCTTAGCACGGACACGTGAAATACATTATGGACGCTGGCTAATTTCGGCGGTAACGCTACACGGTAGGCCAGAGAACCAATTCTATCAAGTATTTCAAAAGGTCCCACACACCTAGGGCTTAGCTTCCCTTTCTTTCCAAATCGTAGTACTCCTTTCATTGGTGACACCCTCAAAAACACCCGGTCGCCCACTTGGAACTCTAACTCCCGTCTGCGTATGTCTGCATAACTCTTTTGTCTGCTTTGAGCACCACGTAACTTCTCTTTAATAACCCTGACCTTTACCGAAGTCAATTGCACTAATTCTGGTCCCAACAATTTCCTTTCCCCTACCTCGTCCCAACATAGTGGCGATCTTCACTTCCTACCATATAAGGCTTCAATAGGAGCCATCCCAATGCTACTCTGATAACTGTTGTTGTAAGAAAATTCGATTAACGGCAAATGGTCATCCCAACTACCTTTGAAATCTAGTACGCAAGCCCGTAGTAGATCTTCTAGTGTTTGGATAGTCCTTTCTGACTGACCATCTGTTTGGGGATGGAAGGCCGTGCTGAACTGTAGCCTAGTACCGAATGCATGTTGTAAGCTTCCCCAGAATTTGGATACGAAACGAGGGTCTCTATCCGAAACGATTGAGACTGGAATGCCATGCAAACGCACTATCTCTTTTACGTAGGTGGTGGCTAACTTGTCCATCGAATAGGTCATCCGGACAGGCAAGAAGTGTGCACACTATGTTAATCTGTCTACTATTACCCAAATAGCATCATGTCCAGAACGGGTCCTTGGCAATCCTGAAACAAAATCCATAGTGATGTGTTCTCACTTCCATTCTGGTATCGGTAATGGCTGTAATGGTCCGGCGGGTCTTTGGTGTTCCGCCTTCACTTGCTGACATACTAGGCATCTAGATACAAACTCTGCAATCTCTCTCTTCATGTTTCCCCACCAGAAAGTCTCTCTAAGATCCCTGTACATTTTTGTGCCTCCAGGATGGATCGAGTAACCAGATCTGTGAGCTTCTTCTAGAATCTCCCTTTTTAAACTGGGGTTACTTGGCACGTAAATCCTATTGCCGAAACGAAGTATTCCATCTTGCAACTTGTACTCAGATATGTCTCATTTCTTCACTTCTTCTATGATCTTAAATAGATTTTCATCGCTTTCCTGAGCTGTCTTAATTCTATCAATTAGAGTGGGTCGTACCACTAGGTTGCTTAGTGAACTATCCTTGTCTGAATCTCGGATCCTAACATCTAGGTCCAATTTTCTCATATCTTCCAATAAATGCCTCTGTCTTGTGATTAGGGTAGCCATTGACGAAGACGACTTCTTGCTAAGTGCATCGGCAACTACATTCGCCTTTCCTGGGTGATACTGGATGTTGAGGTCGTAATCCTTCAGTACTTCTAACCATCGCCTTTGTCTCATGTTTAGGTCCTTCTGGGTGAATATGTACTTCAGGCTCTTATGGTCCGTAAAAATCTCACATGATTCCCCATATAGGTAGTGTCTCCAGATCTTTATGGCAAAAACTATCGCCGCCAGCTCTAGGTCATGGGTTGGGTAATTCTTCTCATCGGGTTTCAGCTGTCTAGAAGCATAGGCAATTACCTTTCCATTTTGCATGAGTACGCACCCTAGACCCTTATGGGAGGCATCGCTATAGATCGTGAACCCTCCCGACCCACTAGGAAGTGTGAGTACAGGGGCTGTGACTAGCCTCCTTTTCAACTCTTGAAAGCTTTTCTCACAATCTTCGCTCCATTCAAACTTGACTCCCTTTTGGGTCAGGCGAGTCAAAGGTGTTGCTATACGTGAGAACCCTTCCACAAATCTTCTGTAATATCCCACCAACCCTAAGAAGCTCCCAATTTTTGTCACTGTAGTAGGTCTATTCCAATCGACAACTGCCTCTATCTTTTTAGGGTCGACCGATATTCCTTCTTTTGATACCACATGCCCCAAGAATGCAACTCTATCCAACCAAAATTTGCATTTCTTAAGCTTGGCATACAACTTCTTTTCTCTTAGAATCTTTAATACCATTCTTAAGTTTTCTTCATGTTCTTCCCTCGTCTTGGAATATATCAATATATCGTCAATGAACACCACCACAAATTGATCCAAGAAAGGTTTGAATACTCGATTCATTAAGTCCATAAATGCCGCTGGGGCGTTAGTCAATCCAAACGGCATAACCAAAAACTCGTAGTGTCCATATTTCGTGCGAAATGCCGTCTTGGGCACGTCCTCTGCCTTGATTTTTAGCTGGTGATACCCCGAACGAAGGTCAATCTTCGAAAACCACTTCGCCCCCTGTAACTGATCAAACAGGTCATCTATGCGGGGTAACGGGTAACGATTCTTTATTGTCACCTTGTTTAACTCTCGATAATCGATGCACAACCTCATTGTCCCATCCTTCTTCTTAACAAACAGCACTGGTGCACCATATGGTGATGCACTAGGGTGAATGAACCCTTTGTCTAAAAGGTCTTGCAATTGTGTCTTAAGTTCTCTTAACTCCATGGGTGCCATACGATAGGGTGCCTTAGATATAGGGACAGTCCCCGGGATCAAATCAATCTGAAATTCAACTTCTCTATCGGGCGGCATCCCCGACAAATCTTCGGGAAACACCTCTGGGAATTCTCTTACCACTGAAATGTCTTCTAACTTCTGTTCCTTTTGCTGGGTATCTATAACGTATGCCAGGTACCCGCGACAACCTTTCCTAAGGAGTCGGTTTGCCTGTAAGGCAGAAACCATAGGTGGAGGGGGTGCAATACTAGATCCTTGGAAGAACAACTAGTCTTGGCCTGGAATGTTAAAGGTCACTCTTTTATAAAAACAATCTACAGAAGCATGATGTGTTGCCAACCAATCCATTCCTAGAATGACATCAAACTCCAACATGTCTAAACAAATCAGGTTCACTGCTAGTTCTCTCCCCTTAATTTTTATTAGACAGTCCTTGACCACTTGGTCCCCCACAACCAAGTCCCCCATTGGAGTGGAGATGCATAACGGCGAATCTAATGGTTCTAGGTGTTTGTCCAAGCGTTTAATAAAAGCATGTGATGCAAAGGAATGTGTAGCGCCGGAATCAAATAATACTTTTGCAAATATGGAGGAAACAGGAAGTGTACCGGTAACCACCGAGTCCGAAGCTTGTGCATCCTGCTGAGTCATAGCAAAAACTCTCGCCGTTCCCCTAGGCTTTGTTGCATCATTCTTCACCTGATTTTGAGGTCGCGCCCTAGGACAATTCCTAGCTATGTGGCCTCCTTGCCCACATTCAAAACATCTGTTCGTTCCCCACCGACATGGTTGCCCTGGATGGAAGCGCTGGCATTTCTTACATTTTGGTGCTCCCATTTGTCCACCCTTCTCAATTGTCGGATTCCTTTGAACGTTCCACCTTGGCTCATTTCTTTGTTGTGGTGGTGCCCTATTACCGAATCCCTGTCTTTGTTCAGTCCACCGTTGAGTCTGCACTCCTCTGTTTCCTTCTTGAGGTTTCGGGCGCTTGGAGGTATCTCCGAACATGTTGTTTCCTTGAGATTCGTTATTTCTGGCCCTTTTCCTTTGTTGGTCCCTCATCCGGTACAAGTCCTCACTATCCATTTCCGCGATTAGGGCTCTATCCACCACCTCAGCATAAGTCCCTAGCCTTAATGTCGAAATGCGAGACCGGATACTGAGCCTCAATCCATTCTCAAACTTCCTTGCTCGTTTGACTTCTGTATCCGCTAAGTGGGTAGCGTAATGAGACAACTTAGTGAATTTGGCCTCGTATTCCTTAACCGAACGATTCCCCTGGGTCAGCTGTATGAAATCGATCTCCATTTGCTCCTTGATGGTTTGGGGGAAGTATTTCTCGAGGAACAAATTCTGGAAGCCTTCCCATTCCATATTGGCCACTTCATCCGCCTTCACTCTTTTTGTGGCCTTCCACTATTGGTTGGCTTCATCCTTGAGCATGAATGCTGCAAACACGACCTTCTGTCTCTCGGTACAACCCAGAACCTCAAAGATGTCTTCCAGATCCGATATCCAAGATTCTGCCTTGAAAGGATCAGTAGTACCCAAGAAAGATGGCGGGTCCATCCTTTTGAACTTTTCAATCGATGACCCCCCAGTTGCAGTCACCTGGTGCTCCACGACTCTAGCGAGGTTCTCCACCATCCTAAACACGTCATCATTTTGAGCTCCGTTTCTTCGTGCCATTTCTTTTCAACCTATAAGGGAGCTCTCATAAGAATCTTTATTTTCCAATCACAATCAATTTATCACTGCAATGATAATAATAATAATATCAAATTATCGATGTAATTTACTCTACACTGGTCTCTTTCATTGACCTAACATACTTAAGTGGTTCAAAAATTCTCGCCGAGTTGGCATTTCTAAAAACAAACAACTAAGATGCATTAAAATCATAAATATGACATAATTTAATTGAGTAACTTTATTTCAAACGATTCTAAAGATATCGTTCTAAAACAACGAGTCCAACACAGTGGCACACACTGCTTATTTCTTAATTTAACTATTAGGATCTCTCCTTTCTTTCCCATCCTAATTATTTGCGGCCTGGATGTAGGTTTCCCACTCCTGGATCCATTCTTGTACTTCAGCTCGAGAGAAGGTCATCTCATCTTCATCTCCCAACCGGTTTTGCAATGCTATGACCTTGCTTCCAAAATAATAATTGTAGTCTTTTTGCCTTTGCTCCCAGGTGAGGCTGAAGCTAAGCCTCATACTCTCCACTTGAGTCTCAAGTACCTTAATCTTTTCTTTCAAAAATTTTATCTCCCTTTCTGATGGGCTCATTCTCTTTCCTGAATCTACCACTTCCTCTCTAGGGCGCTTCCCGGTTTTCTTCTTTCCAATGTAGGATGCTTGGCTGGAATCTTTGGATCCTTCAGAGGGCATTTGACTAATCTCAAATGAAAGACTATCCTTGCTCCTGTTTGCCATCGCCCTATCACAACACAAACATCACAGCTAAAGTCTGTTAACATAAGGTTTTCTCAATCTACAACTCAAGGACTTAGTCGATTATCAAAAACTGCAATAAAGCACATCAAAAATCTAATCTTTTCTTAAATAGAATTCCTTTCTCCCTTTCTACCCCTGACCTTGTTACCTAAATACTCATATACAAGGTTATATACCTAATCATCGAAATCATTTCTTAAACTTTAGTATCCCAAAACCGTAATGCTCTGATACCATTTCTGTCACGTGACCGGCCGCAGGCCCATTCAAACACCTGCCAGGGCTCTGCCAGGCCTTACTACAATCCTGTGACTCCAAATTTATTCTGATTTACGGACCTCCAAAAATTCAAATAACACTCTCATTACATGTCTTTAAAACTTATAAAGAAAACTCGAGGAGACCCAAGCTCCTTACATCAGTTCAAGCAGAACGTAAATGAACCTAGACTAAAATGTTCGAATAGTGAACACTCATTATTCTAAAAGTTCTCTTTGGGCACTACTCCCCCGTGTGGCTCATACGGCTCCACTTCCCCTAAGTCATCACCTGAAAAATAAGGAATGAGTGAAAGCCCAGCAAATACACCAGCCATGTTCCTAAAATAAGTTTGGAATTTCTAAAACATGCCATGGGTTTTCTTTTAACAAATCAAACATTCAATTATTGTCATTCGTAAAAAAAAAAACGTCTTTCATATACATATACACATATACATGAAATTTCAGAAGAAAAGATGTTCAAATCTGAGTACAACCATCATTCATTCCATTCACGTCAGAAACATATATTTCTTTTCGTAGGTATGCTGCGGTCAGCGTACGAGCCCCCCTGACTAGGGCCCGAAATCCTTCCTACACCCGGGATAAAATAATCATGTGGATGCAAGGGCGCACCACCAGCCATAGTACTATGCATCAACGTATGAGCCCCGTTGACCAGGGCCCGAAATCCAACATTCCCCCGTTGGATATGGGGCACAACAACCAAGACAAATTTTATGACTCACACGACATTCCATGGCATTCTTTCAAATTACATTTCTCGTCAAATATTTTAGAAATAAAACATATGCAGAATAAATCTTTGAACTTCAATTGATCAAAACATAAATATATATTATAGCTTTTGCAAATAAGTATACGGAGGAACATGACAAGGTACTTACCTGGATAGCTACGCAATGCTGCCAAACCTCGATCAATATTCTTTGAATAAACCTAGGTGAGCATTCCATATGTGAGAACACAATCTATACTACAATACTATAAACCTAATATCAACTACCCACCACGTGCTTACTTCTAATCCCGAAATCACGCAACTCGAAATGTATTCCACACACGACCAACGTAGCTAACCGGAAATCCTATACGCTACTTAACGCGTAACTATATTCTAAAATTTATAATAAATTTCAATAAAATACTTTTATAGCTTAAAACATTAATAAGAGTCAAAATATGATTTTTCTGAAATTTTGAATATTTTGAAATAAAATAATTTCTTTAAATACAATAAAATCTCATAAATTGCCAAAAATACTTCCAGCTGCAAACTAAGTCCCATAATTTTTATATTAACTTTTAAATATGTATAAAAATTATAAAAATATAAATCAGAAATTAAAAGGCATTAAAACTATTTTTCAAATATTCGTTTTGCTAAAACTAATGCGATATGGAAACCATAGCAAATAAACTCCAAAAATTATCAAATTCAAACTAAGTCTTGTCTATACCAAAAAAAAATTACCCTAATTTTTCCCAGAACATTTTCAGGGTTTAAAGGCTCCAAGAGAATTTTCCAAATCTGAAATTTCAGAAAATACTAAAAATTCATACGATCTCAGAAAATTATGAAAGTTTGCCAAAAATTCTAATATAGCCTATCGTACTATACTGTAAATTTTCATGTTCTAATGATAAGCGTGCACTAACATATACACGTGTCGATCTAACGCTAACCCAAATTTACCCGCTCTGTATTTCTCTTCTTCTTCCCTTAAAACCAAACACACATGTATAGACCACGCTGCTGCACTCATTCCCCTCTTTTACTCATCTACACTCACTCACATCCACACAACACAAACATGAACCACGCACAAAATTTCTCTCCACCAAAACTTCCCACAAACCCCTCAAACACTCACATATTCACATAGCAAGCACACAGGCACTAAAAGGGACTGCCTTAATGGCAGTCCTCCCTCTCCTCCCTTTCATGTACACAAAACCCACTCAAGACACACCCACAATGCCCTTGTCCCACGGCTGCTATGCAGCTTCCTTCTTCCTTCATTTCACCCACGAACACACATAAACACACAACACATACCTGAGCACATGCACTCACAGCTGCTGTCTTGGCAGCTTCACCACTTACACATCACCCATGTTCACAACCGTATACACATGCTCCCAAATTCAAACACACAAACACTCATCACCCTCGTCAATATACCCACAAATATGCACCAATTTCATTGCTACACCACCTTCATTCTTGTTGGTTATCCTTACATACACCACACACTCATTCCAATGAACCCACATATACACTCACATATACTACACCCATGCACCCAGTGAGTAACCACACTTACAGACCCATATGCACCCACACATATACCCTTACCATTGCATTCGTCCAGCTCCAAGAAGAACCTATCCAACGAGCCCAGTAAACCTTTCTTTTTCCACATTACTCCCACAGATTTCATGCGTAAGGCTCACACATGTATATAACCCTTTGTAGATCCGTTAATCTATACACTAACCTTGCCACTATTATCCTTACCCATCTATAAAATACATAAACCCTTGGTTTGTGATCTGCGTTTTCGGCATAACTCTCCACGCACATATATACACACAGCATGAACACACATTCATCTACCCGAACAAACACATATGGGGCTGTTTTGGCAGCCTCTCCTTCACCTCTACATGGCTGTCCTCATGTTTTCCTTTGGCAAAATTGCGGTTGCGCCAGAGTATTTACTTACGGCAGCCCACACTCCAACGATACCGCGCCGCACATGCTGTCCTACAGCCGTTTCCCTTCCTCTTTTCCCTCAATTCTCACACGCCACAAACACAGCACTACTACTGCAATTCAGCCCCACTGGCAGCCTCCCCCTTTCTCCTATTTCCCTTTTGTTCATACCGTAAGATCATTAACAGCGCCACCACGCACGGCAGTCGTGCTGCCTTCCTTCTTCTTCTCCTTCGCACACTAACACCCACAATCTTCTCACGTCAACGGAATATACCAGACTCATGCATACTATATACAACATCCACCACGACAACAGCCTAGGACACTCTAAACCCATATAGTTTACACACCAAAATGTATATTTATGTAGCTCTGTATATTGAAAGAAAACTCACTGGAAGGATTAGTCGATCTTCCGCAAGGTTGCCTGCTTCCTTCTTTTTCTTAGTGTCCCTTTTTCCCTCTCAACCGAGCTCCAGAATAGCAGGAACAAATCTTGATGCGGCTGCTTATAGAGACTATGCAAAGACTAGGGTCGGCTGACCCTAGTACTAATATACGTGTATATATATATCCATGGTAGAAAACCCTAGGCTGAAATTTACAATTAAAACCTCCCTCCCTTCTTAATTTGCTAATTACACGCAGTCTACCCGAACCCTTTTTTTTTGTTATTATTAAAAGGCCCAAAGAGTTTACTTTGAAACTTCTATGTGTTTAAGAAACTTTTTACGGTGTTACCCAACCCGCTACTATAGTCGTCGCTAAAAGTTGTTAAGAAAATACGTTGATGTTCAGTAAAAATTATTGTTGCTATAAGTCGCTAATTAAAATACTGATGTTAAGTTAAAAGTGTCGCCGCTAACTATAAAAATGTCACTATAAATCGTTCCAAATAATATGCCAACACTAGGCAAAAATTCATCGCTAAAAGTTTATTCTGGTCCGAACGAGTAATAATAACTCTAAAAGAAACTTTTCGGGCATTACAAGGATTCTATTCATGTCGAAGTTTCCCACTCGAAGGGTGACTACCACGGGGTCGTCATGAGGTATTCTTGTGTCTCCCGCATCGTCGTCAGAGAAGGATATTGTCGGGGTCGGTTCTATCTTCCGCTTTTTAGTCAACGGGACTTCTCTTATGTAAGCTTTTCGTCCCTGCCCGGACGAGCCTCCTGCGGCGATTCCTCTAGAGATAGTATTGATGACGCCCCCATTTTCCTGCACTTCTTCCCTTTCTGCTAAGGGAGTGGCTTCACTCTTTCATTTCTTCAACTGATATACCCTCTCAAGTATCCGTGTTTGATGAGAGCCTCTATTGCACGCTTGAGCGATTCACAATTATCGGTAGTATGGCCATGGTCGTTGTGGTAACGGCACCACAAATTTCTGTCTCTCTTACTAGGTGCTGACCTCATCTTGTCTAGTTTTTCTAAGATTTGTTTATCCTTTATCTCATGAAGAATCTGTGATGGTCTGGCAGTCAATGGCGTCAGATTCTTCATGTCTAACATCTCTTTAGGGCGCCTCTCGTCCCTTCTCGAATGCTTGGAAGCCCGTCCACCTCTTGGACTATCCTCTCAAGTTCTCTTTTCTTGCTCTTGCCCATTGTCCCCTTGGAGTTTTTTGTGGGTTTCCAAGTACTCTTCGGCCTGGATGTACTTGTTGGCTTTATCCAACAAGGCGCTCATGTTTCCAGGGGGCTCTTATTTACCGCAAATGCAAACTTGGATGTAGGGCGAAGCCCGCACATAAAAGCCGTGTACTTTACTAACTCATCCACGTTATCTATTTCCAATGTCGCTGCATTCAAGCATCCCAAATATCGCGACAAGGATTCGTTCCTTTCTTGGACCACATTAAGGAGACTTGCTGAATTATTCCTTCGAGTTTAGCTGCTCACAAAATGTTTCTGAAACAGGTCAGACAGCTGGGCGATAGAATGGATGGACCTGGGTCGTAGAGACTTAAACCACGCGTGTGTCGCCTTCCTCAAAGTGGTTGGGAAAGCTCGGCACATGACGGCATCTGAGACTTGGAGGAGTAGCATATATGTTTGAAATTGGTAGATGTGCTCTACAGGGTCTTCGTTCCCATCATATAGATCGCATTGTGGCATCCGAAATTTAGGAGGTAGCTTTGCTTTCTCAATTGCTTTAGATAGGAGGTATCCAGAGTCTTCCCTTGGGGTAGTGAATTCCTCCAGGCGGGGCCCAGAGATGGTCTTGTGAGAAGTTCGCCCTTGGGGATGCACTTTTCGTTTAAAGGCATGAACTCGTCCTTGGGGACAATGCCTTTGGTCCGCGCCGCGTCGATCTCAAACTTTGTCACCCATGACAGGGGGTGAATTTGTGCTGTCCTCCATTGACGTCTCACGTCGGAAGCATGAGCCACTTCTGGTGACATGTTTCCCGGTTTCTCGTTCTGGCTGATAGCTAGGATCAGTCTCTGATTCATGCCTTCGACTATAGTCTGACCTTGAGGTCAGTCTAAGGCGAAGGTCACTGGGATCTAGGCGCGCCTGGTTAGTAAAAATTATCGGGGCTACCTCTTCAAGCTTTTTCTGTAAGGTAGTTACAACGCCCCTGATTTCGTGGACTTCTCTGGTCAGATCTGCATTCGGAGTGTTAAACAGCTTTTGGGTCAGGCGGTGGCGCAAGTCCCTTCTTTTTAAAAGAGGGGTCGGGGAACGAGTTCCCTGGGAGTTGTCAGTTGTACTCAGGGTGACTGAGGTCACATTAATCCGGTCATTACTGGAATGGTGTTGGGATGGTGTTGGTTGCCGCCCTCTTCGGCGGGAGCCACTTGATCTTGCTCGCCGATTTTGGACGGAGCGACCGGCTGCAGGAGTGTCTGAAGATGATTTCCTCTCCATGTTCCCTGTCGGTCCCACGGATGGCGCCAAAATGTTGCTACTAGAATATTGATCGGGAACCACGGCTGGGAAATAGACCTGCAAAACAGAACACATAGTGACCACCGGGGATGTTCCGGTAGAGGATGCTCCGATGCTAGAGTCAGAATCTCGCTACTAAGGTAAAGCTCTGAATAGCAGAAAATGCACTGGGTGCTTGCGTGTGAACCTGTCTGTGTACCTGAGGCCTTTCTCTTCATATAGACTACTCCCAGACTCCTCCATTTCCCAGGACTCTCTCCCGATAGGCCTTAAACGTATTAGAATTACGTTAGGACTTTCCTTTCAGTAGTAGAGTCCTACAAGGCCTCTATTACCTCCTCTAAAGCCTATCTAATACAGACCCCAAAGTTGATTCGGGGTCAACCACGCCACGTATCACCATTTAGTAAGGTGGATACATTTAGCTATATCAGGAATTAATCCGATAGGAAGTAGTGGAGGGCTCTGGCTTGGGTGGCTCTCTCTACAAATCCTCTGTCAGTGGTGCTGATACATGCCAATCTTGTTTTAACCTCATGCAAAGGTCCAGATGCTTTCCTGGTTATTATGGCTTTCTTTAGAGACATCCTTATGTCCATCTCAGACCTGGTATTTAGGATATCATCGCCTCCACTTTATCCCTTCTGCCTGGTCCATTTTGTCTTTGTGGTGACTTTAATCAAGCTTTGGTTCCCGCTGAAAAGATGGGTCTTAATTCCATTGTGATCTCTGGGGCCCAAGTATTACAAGATTTTTTAGAAGTGTTTGCATTGTGTGATGCTCGTTGGGATGGACCTTTATTCACTTGAGTATGAGGGTCCCCTGAGAAAAGGTTTCTATATGAAAAGCTAGATCGAGTTATGGCCTTGTCCATCATGGATTGTTCATTACTCCCCGGCCATAGCTAGTAACTTAGCTATTCAGCAATCTAATCACGCTCCAATCCTTTGTGATACTACTCCTCTCATTCACAAGTACCAGTTACCTTGATGTTTTGTAGCCATGTGGTTTTCATCCCCTCAGGTTTTCCTTGTAATTAGGGATGTTTGGATTTCTCCATCTGCCGGCTCCCTGCTTTTTCAACTCATTAGTAAGTTTAAAGTGTTATTGTGAATGTTGCGACAATGGAGTCAAGTTAGCATTGGAAAGCTGCAAAATCGAATTGTAGATGTCCAACATAGGCTGCTATTCTTTCACGAAGAATCAAAAAAATATCAAGACAGGTTGTGCCCGAGGAATTCTATCTTACACACAAGTTCAATTTTCTGTTGAAATTTAAGGCCATGTTTTTGGCTCGGCACGCTAAGATTGATTGGTTAGATCAAGGTGACAGAAGAACTTGACTTTTCCACACCTCGACCATCATTCATCAGCGAGCAATGGCGGAACTATATATGTACGAGGGGGGGCTAATGCACCCCCTCAGATTTTGATATATATATATATATATATAGTGTTTTTTTTTCATTCGCGACTTTCCCCCCCCCCCCTCTCTCTCTCTCTCTCTCATCCTCCTCTTTTGGCTCTCACTCAGATCAGTCAACTCTCACCGGAGTCACAGGCTCACCGCTCACCGGCAGGGGCTTACGGAAGTGCAGCTCTCACTCTCTCAGTCACCGCGACACCACCCACGGCCACCGGTCATCGGCTCATCGCCTCTTCAGTAATGCCTACGCCGGTCACCGTCAAGTCAAGGTCCCACGCCTGTCGAAGTCTCAAAGCCCCGATTCCGAAGCGCGAAGCCGGCGTAGGCCTTCCCCAGTCCGGTAGTCCCCACCCGGCCACCCTAACTCCGACGACTCCGGCCAGATCAGATCTAGCTTAGATCTACCGTCTACGAGCCGGCGGAAGAATCGAGGAAGTGAAGAACCTCATCGGTCGGCGGTCACAGCGCCTCACACCTGAAATAGTGAAATTACAGATTTGACTTTGAGTTTCAGTCACCGGTGGTCACGGCAAAGAACCCACCACCAGCGACATTGCAACAACGACGCCGTTCTGATTTCTGAGGACTGAGGTCAGTGTGCATTTTGAGCAATTTCTTTTGCTATTGAGAATTGATTATTTGATTAATAATTTTAGGTTGTTAGTTGTGTATTTGATAATTTAGATTATTAATTGATGCTTTATGGATGTTAATCGTGCATTGAGCACTTGAGATTTGAGATTGTTGATGGAGGATGGGACCCAATTGGATTTTTATCTCATTTGAGCATTGATTATTTGATTAATAATTTTAGGTTGTGTTAATTGTGCATTTAAAAATTGATATTATTAATTGTTAATTATATGTTGTTAATTGTGCATTGAGCATTTGAGAATTGAGATAGTTGATGGAGGATGTGACCCAATTGGATTGAGATGTCGGATATGTGATTTAGTTGAATGGTGAGTTGAAATTAGGTTAATTAGGTTAACGCAATAATAAAACGTGACTAGAAAAGTAAAAGAATAAAATATTTTTAATTAACTAGGTTATTTGATTGATAATTGATGGATTGATACTTAAAATAAAATATATTTTTTTCAGAATGGAAAAGTTCTTTCCAAAGAAAGCAAAGGTAATGAAGATAACAAACACTCGACTTCGGAATCGCATGGGAGACAAATGGATGAATGATAGTTTGGTTTGTTACATCGAGAAAAATGTCTTTAAAACTATTGCAAATGAGGCTATTATAAAGCCCTACCAATCTTCGGTGCCTCATCGAGTAGTTATTTAGTGCTTTCATTTGTAAACACTAAAATGTGTATTTTGTATTCTCTTTTGTGTTGTAAAGAGTCTTTAGTGGCTATCGTGAAACTTAATAAGACCTTTTAGATGCTTTTTAGTATGTTTTGTGTATTATTGAAAAGTGTACTTTGTTTTTGTGTGCTATTTACTTATAAAAATATTTATTGACTTCGATATATTTTTACCCCCCCCTGGGATGAAATCCTGGTTCCGCCATTGCGGGCAAATCAAATCATCTCACTAAAAGATGATAGTAGCCAGGTCATTTGTGATGAGGATGCTATCTGAGGCCTTTTAGTTAATTATTTCACGAAGCTATTCTCACCAACGGAGTCTCAGCCAAGTGCGAATTTACTCAGATTGTTTTTGCATAATTACTCACTTTCACATGATTCCTGCCTCTCAAATTTTCATTCTTACTCAAGCTTTTACACCGGATGAAATCAAATAGGCAGTTTTCAATTAGACGAGATGAAAGTGCCATGCCCTAATGGAATTTCTGCTATTGTCTATAAAAAAATGTCGAGCACTTATGGGCCCCTTTTGTCACACGAGGTGTATTGTCTTTTCTTTATTCAGGAAAATGCTCACCGAGACTAACTAAATCTTCATTACTTTTGATTCCAAAAAAAAAGAAAAATCCCAGAAATAGCGAGTGATTTTCGACCAACTGGCTTGTACAATGTTATCTACGAATTGATTTCCAAAATCCTTATCTTAAGAATGTCCCCCATTATGGGTGACATTGTTTCCAACTTTAAGAATGCCTTCATTTCGCGATGTACACTAGCTGATATTGTGCTTCTTGCCCATTTTACGATGTCATTATGTTAGGCAACGAAAGAAAGTATTGGTGGTTTTGATTGCCCATAAGTTAGACATGAGTAAGGCTTTTGATCGGATCAACTAGGATTTTTTGCAAGAGGTGCTCAAGTGCTTTGGTTTCTTGTGGTCGTACATGAACCTGCTTTATCAATGTGTAGCCTCAATCTCTTATTCGATTCTTGTCAATGGGGCACCAACCCCTCCCTTCAAGCCTAAGTATGGTATTCAACAAGATGATTCATTATCACATTTCTTGTTCATTTGTGTTCTGAAATTCTATCAATGGAACTAGTTTCTGCAGCTAATCAAAAGAAATTTAAGGAATGAAAGTATGAAGAGGTTCCCCTGAGATCACGCATTTAATGTATGCAGGTAGCATTTAGAAGGTGTTGAAAGGGAACTGCTTCATGTCAAGACAACTTATCAATTGGGATAAGTCTAGTCTTTTGATTAGTCTAAATGCTTCGATAGAGACTAGAAGCCTAATTCAATAGAAAATATTAGGAAATATTTGGGCATTGACTTGTATACTACGGTGAAAAGAAAAGATATCTTCAACGGCCTTGTGCAACGGGTGCAAGACAAGTGTACTCACTGGTTAGGTCTCTTTCTAAATAAAGCGGGGGGCTACGCTAGTTCATTATGTCTTGTCTTCGCTTCTTGTACATTATATGTCACTGAATAAATTGTATGTGCATGTATGCAAGCAGCTAGACCAAACTTTGGCAAGGTTTTGGTGGTTTGACGATGCTACTCAGAAATTTATTCTCTGGTTATCCTGGCCAACCTTGTGCCTGCCTAAAAAGTTAGGGGGTTTGGGCTTTTTGGGATTTTAAGGTTTTTAATCAGGCTATATCAAATAAACAGGCGTGAAAGATTTGGGCCAATCTTGACAGTCTATTAGCTCAAGTACCTAAAAGGAAGTACTTACGTCAAAGTAGTTTCCTTAAAGCTAAAAACCCTAGAGAAGGATCATAGATTTGGTGTACTTTATTAGTTGGTCAAAGGGCTCTTGATGATGTTATACAGTGGTAAATTGGAAAATGGCCGCTCAATTTCTGACTGGATGAATTAGTGGTTGCCTTAGAAATCTCCTGAACATTTACAATTCTTTCGTACTGAATTAAATGAGCACCGGAATATCTCAGACTTATTCATCCAACATTCCACTCTCTAGAATGTACAACTCTTGCTTGATATTTTCTCTCCTTCAATAGTCTCTCTCATCTTGGAATTAGTGATTTAGCCATCAGAGGTAGGGGATATTTTTTCTGGCCATATGCTAAGAAAAGAGTCTTTTCCGACTGGAAAGGATTATAAACAGCTGGCAAAGGAGGCTGTATCTAGTGCAATTTTAGTTGATCCCTTGGCCTCCAGTGTCTAGCAAAAACTTTCAAAATTGCCAATTTGAAGAAACTTAAAATATTTGTATGGCAGTTCCTACATCAGAGCCATCAAGTCTCCTCGGCATTAGTTCAAAGGAACTACCCAGATTTTAGGAATCTATCCACTTTGCTTACTATTTTCGAAAATTTAAAACCATCTCTATCATGAATGCGGTCGCATTTAGCCAATCTGGCTCTGCCATTTTGAACATAATGGTGCCCCCCCCCCCCCCCACACATTTTCTTCTGCCAGGAACTGGATCGTACATTGTTTTGATAAGCCAATCTTCTATCATAACTCAGAGATGTGCCATCTTGTCAGTATTATTGCAACGTCCCTGACTTTGGGAGCCGTTACCAATATACTTCAAGTCCTAAATCATATGTATTCCAATAAATACTCAATTACACCAAGTATAAACAGAGCATCTATCCATTAGCGACAAAATGTCTCTGAAAGGTAGAGGCGCAAAACAACCTTGCCTCTTACAATCCATCTTATCACAAAAGAATAATCTATCTCCAAATTCTATTACAAAATTCTAATGCCAAAACAAATTACCCACATTCGAGTAAAGTTCTCAAAAAGGAATACATTGTTTTTTATATGCTAAGAAAATAGAAGTTATAATCCTCCTTGCGTGCCATGCTTCTAATCAAGTCTACCACATGTGGTAAAGGACAAATAGGGGGTGAGCTGAAATGACCCAGTAAGGGGAAATCAAATGGAAAGCAAATACGGTAATTTGTATTTCGAAATAAATCCATAACTTTGACGAACAAACAATAGCAATTGACATTTACGTCAATAAAGCGCATCAAATATACGAAATGATCATTAGTGGCCATAGGCCCAAATCGAACACAAAATTCGAAGGTACGAAACACATACCAGTAGCGTAATAGGCTTCATTGTGAGGACTATCTAAAAGTCACTTAAAGTGCCTACAAAAGCCATTAAGGTGGCTACAAAAGTTACCAAGTAACTACTAAAGTCACCGAAGTAACTACAAAAGTCTTAAAGACTCCCTTTTTCAACAGAAGGTTGTTCTTCTAATGATCATATGCAAATTACAAATTTCGAATAGCAGTGAAGGCAATTACGAAGAAAATTGAACGATTCTCCAAAGTTGTACAACAACTAGTAAGGTGATACTAATTAACGAATCCTTATCACAGCAAGAAATACGAAATCCCTTACCTTAACAAGCTCTTGGTACGAAATCCTCAAAGTGTCGCCCTAGTATTTCAAGAGCCTCCAAAGCCCTCTCTATCTCTCTCTCAACCTTTAAGAAGAGAAGTAAAGGAACTAAAAAGAAGAGTTGGAGGGAAAAGAAGCTATTTATAGGAAGAATCCTAAGTTGGCAATTTACACTAACACTCCCCAAACTTTAGATACTTATTCAAAATGTACCCAAAACTTTTCAATATTTACCAAAAGGAAATCTAACATTTATATTCAAAGGAAAACTATTCCTTTGACTAAAAGGGGGTTTCCATTCAATTGAATCCTTCAGTCGCGAAGTTGCCTTCTTCACATACTCTCTTTTCATTCGATCGAATCCATTTCATTCGACCGAAAGGGATTTCATTCGACTGAATCCTTCTGTCGAGAAATTGTCTTATTCAAACTTGATTTTCATTCGACCGAAAAGGTCCTTCATTCTACCGAAAACTTTTTATTCGAAGCAAACACTTTTCATTCGAATGAATCTTTCACTGGCTCTAAGGTTTTTCTGCCTAACTAAGATTGATTCGAATGAATTAAGATTCATTTGATCGAATCCTTTAGAGCCGGTTTAACGATCATTTTCTTCTAATAATTTATCCCTTAATTTATTTTCAAACAAATATGATCTTTATTAGCATAAAAAGGGGCTCTTACATTCTCCCTACCTTAAAAGAATTTTGTCCTCGAAATTAAACGTACCTTAATCATAAAAAAGTTGAGGGTATTTCTTACGCATATTGTCCTCGAGTTCCCAAGTAGCTTCCTTCTCTACATGGTTATGCCATAATACCTTCACAAAAGCTATCCTCTTAGAATGTATGACACGTTCATCGTGTTCTAGTATGCGATCCAGTTGTTCCTCATAAGATAGATCTTCCCTAACTTGAATAGGCTCAAACTTAATAACATGCGAAGGGTCAAAAACATACTTCTTCAAGGTTGAAACATGGAAAACATTATGTATCTTTGACAAATTAGGAGGCAAAGCAAAATGATAAGCAAGTGCACCAATTTGCTCCAAGATTTCAAACGGTCCAATATACCTTACAGATAGCTTTCCCTTCTTCCCAAACCTCAAGTCTTGTTTCCATGGGGATACTTGCAAAAACACATGATCACCGTTGTCAAATTCGAGCTCACGACGCCTCATGTCTGCGTAACTCTTCTGTTGGCTCTGTGCAATCTTAAGTTTGCTTCTAATCAACGGATCTTGTTTGCAGTGATTTGTACAAGTTCTGGACCTATCAATTTCCTTTCTCCAACCTCACTCAAACAGATTGGTGACCGACACCTTGTCCCATAAAGAGCCTTAAAGGGTTCCATCTGAATGCTAGCATGATAACTGTTATTATAAGCAAATTCTATCAATGGTAAGTGATCATCCCAATTACCTCGAAAGTTCGTAACACAAGCTCGTAGCATGTTCTCCAGTGTCTGGATAGTTCATTCAGATTGCCCGTCTGTCTATGGATGGAAAGCTGTGCTAAGATTAAGTCATGTACTCATGGCCTCTTGAAAACCACTCCAAAAGCGTGAGGTAAATCTTGGGTCTCTATCTGACACAATAGGTAAATCTTGGGTCTCTATCGATTAACCAAAGTGAGCTGCTTTGGTTAATCGATCAACTATCACCCATATTTGCATTGTGTTGCTTTGCAATTGGCGGCAGTCCAACCACAAAATCTATCATTATATGCTCTCACTTCGACTCTGGAATAACAAGCAGTTGCAACTTTCTAATGGGTCTCTGGTGTTTTGCTTTAATCCGTTGACAAACAAAACATCTAGCCACAAAGTCTGCTACCTCTCTTTTCATGTTATTCCACCAATAAACATCCCGCAAATTATGGTGGCTAAGGGGTTTGTAGATTGAGGCTCTAAAGATGGTTGTCCTCGCCACTGTGAGGTGGCGATGAAAGGTGTTGTTTGGGTAAAGGAATGGAAAATACTAAGAAAGCAGTAAGAGGGGTGGGGGAGAGCCTCTCACTCAGGCAAGAGAAGCCCTCCCTAACTGTGGTGGTTACTTCTAGAGAGAGAAAGTTAGAGAGAACAAGAGAGAAAATTAAGGCTGGCCCACAGCTTCTTCTTCACTACTTGGGTATAGTTTGAGAATGGTTCAGTGTTCTTTATAAGCAAGACTTATTTGTGATCACAAATAAGCTAGCCAATTGGTTTCTATGAAAAACCTTAACCTTAAGGTGGTTAAGCTCATTTACATGTGCTTCCAGACCAAGTAATCCCAACTCCAACTTGAAGAATTTTAATAGGGATAATATCACTAAGCTCCTTATGTATAAAGGTAAAATACACATGTGTGGGTACTACAAGATTTTTTATTTAAAGGAGCCAAAGGTTCATACTAAAGTAAGCTAGACTTCAACTTAAAAGATACGGCCTTGATGGCATGGTTCGAGCTTAGACTTAAGCTAGAACAGTGGCAGAAGGTTACATACGATATGCTTTTATATGTACAAGCATGTAACAATATGAAGCTCAATATACGTATCAAACGGTGGAATTTGGTGCCATATAAAATGTGGAAAGTATATCGAAGTTTCTAGCTCATATATACTTTTATGGAATTGATACATCGGTTGCATTGTAATCATTTGAGCAACACCTATGCCATCGTATAGAATACAACAGCGACATTTATGAAATATGTAGTGACGTAACTGAAGCACAAATGGTTAAAATTATAGCTTTGTAATTATGACTTGAAGCATTATGATGTACATGATAATGGCTAACAAAACTTAATAAAACATCTAATGCAATTTTCTTTCGTTCCATGTGGAAGGAATGAAACTTAATGCAAATAATGTAAAACAAGAGTTAAGTCTCACATTTTCTAGTACTTTCCTTTTATTATGATCTCTTTTATGAAGTACAACATAAGTCGTACTCTTAAATTGATTTTCATGAGCAAAGGATTTGGCTGCCACCCCGGTTGGAGGAATCTTCCTTCTACCCCCTATATAACGACAACAAATCGTCTGTAAATGTTTCTAGTGGCTTTTATTCAGTGACGCTAAAAAAGTGCTATTAATAATTGTTGTTGAAAATGTTAGAAGAAAAGTCACTAGAAACATATAGTGACTATTGATTGTCACTATACACGGGATTGGAGGAAGATTTCTAAAACCCGAGTAGAAGCCAAGGTTTGTTCTTCTCATAATCATAATAATCAATTTGGTTTTAATGCTTATATTATTGAAGGGGGTACTTTTGAAAATTTTGAAGGGATGATTGGATCTCATATGTAATAAAAAACTATTTTGCAGCGGAAAGAAAGAAACCATGCCTTGACACTAGTAGATTACATAATGGTAAACAATACAACTAATAAAATCATATCTTCATGTTCTTGTAAGAGCTTGATGAATCCCGTAATGTTGATCTTGACACCAACTAGCCTTCCTCATTATGACCTTACGTAGAATCCGAGTATGGGCTCTTGCAATTCTCCGTTCTAAGTCTCTAGAAAATAATTCTAAGCTATATAGAATATGGTATAGCAAAGAATATAAAAAGAGACAACACGCACACATACACACACACGCGCGCGCGCGCGCGCAGAGGCATATAAGAGGATGCTGGCCTTGGGACCCATGCCCTCTTGTGGAGACTCCTCTCCTTTTATTAATTAGGTTACCGCCATCTCTTTAAGACTTCCCTTAACATTTGGATTCAAGTATATGCTAGCAAGGATACTTGTGGACTTTTTAATTCCAGCTCTAATAAAGCCCAATTGTTAGCTAATAGCTTATGACCCAGTTGGGTTATATATATAGTAGTAATTAATTTCATTATTATTTATTATTGAAAACTGCGGAAGCTAAATGTAATTAAGTAAGGGAAATTATCAAATTATAGCTTTATCCTTACTAATTGATCAAAGCAAGTTTGCTCCTCCATAGATACTCGTAATTCACATGAGGGCGTTGAACTACTGTTCTCCCTTAGTAATTATATTTTAGTTCATATGTCTTGTGATAATAACTTCTATGATCATTAGATGATTCCCTAACAAGCATCAAATGAAGAGAGTTAGAGCGAGAAAGTGTTAGAGAGAGAGAGATAATGCTAGAATGTACTTTTCGATAGCAAACAACACCCCGATTAGTAGGGCTGTTCCTCGTGGGCTGTGTGTGGTGGTTCTCTCTTTTGGTTGGCCGTAATCTGGATTTTTGTTGGCCAGTATTTGAGTTCCTTAGAGAGAGTGTGTGTATGTGTGTTGTAGAGAGAGATAGAGGATGTAGACTGCATTAAGGCTCTGTGGCTTTCGGCGACCGGCATAGCACTTGCTAGTCACGAATCTGTTAGGGGCTTACTTTGGTGGTCAGGTTCTGTTAGGGTTGGCGGGGATCTGGTGATTTGGCCGAAACCTGGGTGTTTCATGCCAGAGGCTCCTATTTTGCAGTGTGGGGCATTTTTTTTGTGCTCTTCCCGATGGCATATCTGTTGCTATTGTCGTTCTACGTCGGTAGCTGCTTTGGCCATATTCATCCTCTCCCTGTAGGTGCTTCTTGGGTTTAGGTTGTTGTTTTTACACCGCCTGTTGTCAGTTTCCTGACCGGTGACCAACATCGGTTGCCCTCTCCCCTACCCTTATCCTCCCTTCCCCTTTTCCCCCTTTCCTCTTACCCTCTACTTCCCCTTGCTTGTGCTGGCCTTAATTAGGTGTGCACTGAGCTGTGCTGGCCCTAATTAGGGCTTGCACATCAATTTTTTTAACCTTTAAGAGATTTCTTTATGGCGTCTTTTGATCTTGCTTTGAACGAATTCGTTCGTGGCAATGGTTGCTCGTTAATGGTTCCTCGCGGAGTTTGGGTTTCCCATTTCTTAAAGCTGTAAACTAAGTTTGCTCATGATGACGTAACATGTGTTCCTAGACTGGTGGCTTTTCCCTCTCCGGCAATCAAGCGTCGAAAGGCTACCTCTGGCCCTTCGGGTAGTGATTTTCAGGAATGTCCAGTCCTGACAGAGGGTGATGGATCTCTTTCAAGGAGAAGAGATGGTTTAGAAGGTTTTGATGAAAAAATAGTCGTTCTAGCAAAAACTAGTGGGTTACAGGATCGCTTCTTGAGCGGTTCATTGTCGGCCAGTTAGTTTGGTCTGTTTATGGAGGAGCTTGAGTACCGGCGACATGTCGATGATGAGAAATATGTCTTGCAGGCAGAGGTGCACTCACTTCGATGACAACAGGGTTTGGAGTCGCGACTGCTATCTCGGTCTCATTCTCATGATATAGGTGGTATCAGCGGGGGTACTAGAGGAGGTAGAGGCAATCGGGGTGATGCTTTTCGCTGGGGAGGGGCTGCTTTTTGTGAGGCTAAAGGAGGAGGAGATACTAGGGCAGACACACAATGCCTCATTGTTCCTTCCCAACATCCATCCTGGGCAGACAAGGTGAAACCGAGACCTTCCTGTTCTGAAGGAAAAATTAAATTATTTTACTTCCCGTCGACGGTTTCAAATGGAAAGGTACAAGTTTATCCCCCCTAAAGTTATTGATGAAGAGGGTATTGAATTATATGATAACTGTGTTGTGAGCAACTTTGTTAGTAAAAAATTGCCTTATTTCACTGTTAAAAACATTGCCCGTAAAATTTGGTTGAAAGATGGGTTATAAAAGGTTCTAGTTATTGACAAGGGCTTTTATTTTTTTAAATTGTCTTCTGTGGCTATGGTAGACAAGATTCTAGATTCTGGTCCATGACAGTTTGTAAATAAGTTAATTATCTTGCAACGTTGGAGACTTGGTATGATTTGTACAAGGAATCCCTTGATAAACTATCATTGTGGGTTAGATTCTACAACATTCCGGTTGAGTACCTAATAGCTAGTGGCTTGAGTTACTTAACAAGTGGAATTGGGAAGCCACTATATGCGGACTCGCTTACAGAGAGCTATGAGAGGATAAGTTTTGCTAGACTTTTGTTGAGGTTTCTGCAACTAGGGAGCTTGTTAATAAGCTTGTTATTGTGTCAGACCTGAGTACCTTGAAGGAAGGGGATTCCCCATCTGATCCTATCACTATAAGGGCAGATTATTAGTGGCGCCCTCCAGTATGCATGGTGTACAAGTGTTTCGGACATACTACCCTATCTTGTGCTCGAACTGAGAAAGATAACCCCTTCCTCCCTCAGGTTATGTTCTGAACCAATGTGAGACGACCTCTACTATCCCTGTTGCTGCTCTTACGAAAGATACAGAGTGGACAACCATGAAAAGAAAAGGTAGGATAAAGTCAGCAGGGATTCTTCTTCATCTCGGTAGGTAATCAGCAGGGCCGTAGTCAGCAAGAGACTAGGCACTAGCAGGAGCATGGTCTTCTGGCGCAGGTTGCCAAGCATGCATACTTGTTCTCAAGAGGAGGTCAGTATTCAGCAGTCTATACTGCCTAAGGTACCTTCCCATGTTCTTAATGTACCTATTGTTGATTGTGTTTTGCATTTACTTTATGGCTTGCACTTGCTCGCTGAGTCTGGATCAGATGCAGACTCTGACTTAGATTTCATTCCATGCTCAGTTTTTCCAAAAAATAATCTTTCTTTTCATTCTGGTAATCAAATAAACCTAGACTCTAGTGTTAACAATAAGAAGAAGAAGAAGAAAAAAAAGAAGTCTCTCCATAGGGGAAATTTCACTTGACTCATTCTTCTAGGTTTGTAGCATCTTTTGGTATTCTTGTAGCATGCAGAACATATTTTGCTAGAATTCTCGAGGATTTAACACAAGTGGTAAGCAAGTGGAGGCCCAACATAAGATTGCCTCCCTAGGTGTTATACTTTTTGGGATCATGGAAACCAGAGTAGCTGCTCCTAATGCCTTGGTTATTTGTGACCATAGATTTCTGGTTGGTCCTTTATAAATAACTACCAATTCTCCATGAATGGTATAATTTGGGTTTTGTGGAATCCCAAAGTTGTTAAAGTTACTTGTCTTGGTATGTCGGATCAAATAATTCACTATCAAGTGAACTTTATAGATAGGTTGTTTCCTTTTTTTGTTTCCTTTGTCTATGGATCAAATGAATCTAGCGAGAGGTCTGTGCTCTGACAAGAGCTTGAGTATAGGTCTCATCTTTTTGAGGATGATCGTTGGTCGGTTCTTAGTGATTTCAATGCCATCTAGAGTCCGAGTGAGAAGTGAGGGGTAACAATAGATGACCTCGCTACTATCAGGAGTTCCATGAATATTTAATTACTTCGGAACCTTCAGATTTGAATTACTCTGGTTGCTTTTATGCATGGACCAACTATGATGATGATAATATTTGTAGGAAGTTTTATTGTGTCCTTATTAACAACACTTGGATCTCTAAATTTCCTAAATCTGTAGCTGTTTTTGTCCTAGAAGTATCTCTGATCATTCACCCATCCTCATCCACTCTCTTGTCAAAGTGGACACGGTGCCCAAGCCAATTAAATTTTTTGATATGTTGGCTAATCATCATAAGTGTTGACCTTTGGTTTCTAAAGTATGGGGCACACCACTTGCAGGTTGTACTATGTTCAGGTTGTTAGGAAGCTAAGGCTGCTCAAGTTACAACTTAAGGACTTAGATAAGGAATATTTTACACACCCCTTGCGGGTTGTACTATCTTCAGGGTTTTCAAGAATCTAAAGTTGCTCAAGCTACAGCTTAAGGACTTAAAAAAGAACATTTTTAGCAATATTTCAGGTAAACTTAATGCGGCTAGGGTTTCCTTGGAGTATGCTTAAGCATGTTAGCGTTGAACCCTCTTGACCCAATGTGGCATCGAATTGAAAAGGAGAAGCTAGATCTTTTTGTTAGTATGAGTAGAGAGGAAGAAAGTTTTCTCAAGCAAAAATCTGGGATTCACTGGCTGTAACGCCCCCGAAAATCTGGAGCTCCGCCGCCCCGAACTCCCGGGTCGTTAACCTACCGGATCACATCACACCTGTCAGACCTGTTCACTAACGCATATTTCAAATCATCTAATTCAACATCAACTCAGATTTCTCAAAAATATCAAATCACCAACTACTTAGCTTATATTATTACAACTTAGGTTCTTCGCAATTCAAACTCTTGAGAACAAATTAACAATACCGACCCGTGGAGGGGTCTTACTATACAGTGGTGATGGGCTCATCAGAATCTCACACAGACTCTAACCCATTCCCGAACATGCTACATTTGATCATCACCTGCAAAAGGGAGCCAAACGAAGGGTGAGCTTTTGAGAGCTCAGTAAGGTCGTACAAGGACTACAAAAGAGATTATAACACGACTCCAAAAAAAATCCAACCGACGATGATTTTCAAAACACTTCGAACGATCAAAACTCAATGATTACCCAAAATGATCAAAATTCATCATAAATAGATGCCAAAAATAAATATTAACAATCAGAACAAAACCTAAAATGATCAAGAAAGATCCTTTTCAAGTCATCATTTCCAAAATAGCAGATTTTTCAAGGGATTCAACCCAAGCACAAATCATTTCAAATAATACAATAAAGGCTTGTCAGGAGATTTCAACCCAAGTACAAATCCTTCTAACTAAATACGATGAATATTTGTCAAGGGCTTTCAACCCAAGCATAAATCATTCTAGCTAATAAAATAAAAAATCAATGTTGATCCTGGGTGATTGCAATGCCATTATGGCAAGCTCATATAGTGTACACATGCATGATGTACTAAAATAATTACTAGTCCACTTGGGTACTAGCCTGCGTTTCATGCAGGATTCAACCAGCCTTATACCGCCTCCTCACTAAACAGGTACCCAGGTCAACACAGAAATTAACAATATCAATGAGCGTTAACATAAGCTCATATCCCCGAAATCAATTCGGGTTCTAATAACAATAATCATATTGACATAAGTCAGCATTTGGAATTTTCAGAAGAAATCAGAATTTCAGAAGAAAAATCACAGATAAATAACAAAAACGACTGCGAATAATTATCGAATATAATCACAAAAATTCAGGAGAATGAATACAGACAATTATCAAATTTGCTCAGCCCGCAATAACATGCGAGCATCACAAGATTTCTAAATAACCGATTCAGGTTCAAAATTAGGGTTTTCTGGACAAAACATGCTGATAGCGATACACAATTTAGAGTTCGGCATTAGCCATAAGTAAATCAATGAGTACTTACGAGTACGAGTTATCAAAATAAGGGTTCGGACGAAAGTCCTTGCCCAGGGTTCAGATAGAATCCCTTACCTAGATCCGTAGCTAAATTATCCTAACCGGAAGTCTTTAGCTTTAACCTAAACGGAATAATTGAATCATTAGAACATAGCCTACAGAACAAAAGTATAACTTAATACGAACTCACACATGCTCCCAAAATGAACCTCCCCTCACCGGGTGTAAAATTACTGAAACGCCCCTAGGGTGTAAAATTACCAAAATGCGCCTCTCAGACTTAAATTACCAAAATGGTCTTCCCATAAGTAGAATCACTGAAATAAACTTTCCATATGTAAATTTATGTAAAAATACCTTTCTTAGGTCAAATTACCAAAATACCCCTTCGGGGTGGCAAATTACCAAAATACCTCCCGTTACACTTTAATTCTCAAAATGACTTTTCCATAAGCAAAGTCACTAAAAAATCTTACTGTATGTAAATTTACTTTAAAATACCTCTTATATGTAAAATTACCAAAATACCCCTTCGGGGTGGTAAATTACCAAAACACCCCTGGGAGTTTTCGGCACCAGAAAAATCTAAAAAATATCTTGAACCATTGTTTTAAGCATCCCGATATCATTTCTGTACTAAAAAGTCTTTTGGAAAATTTTTGTCCAAAAATCCCGAACCGGTGTCCGCACCGAAAGCTAAAAGGTCAGTTTCGCAAAAAATACCTATCATCCTCGGAATGGCCCGAAATTTAGATAATGAATCATATATGTAAAATAGGACTTCCATAAAATTTTCAGGTTAAAATAACTTGGTTTGCTATGCTAATAAATCGATAATTATAGTTACCCGATACCCTCCTTTAGCACCCTTGGCGGACTCCAAAAATTCCCAAACTTTTCCAGAGCATAGATCTCGTAAAGTTATTAGGGGTTACTGTTTTGAATTTTATCTAATTTTGGCTCTAGCTATTTATGAAAATTCATTGAAAAACTGCCTAATTAATTTTGGTCTTTAGCGACAATAACACTTACTGTGCAAATCATTACACACACACACTCACCTTCAACCTTTTGCCGAGCACCACTTCATATATACAACCCCCAGAATCACACCCCAATCCAAGAAAACATTCCTAACCCACCAAAATACCTAAAATATGTTTACTTAACACACACATAAACACAATTGAACCCAAATCATTCCCCCACCACTTTACCCGAATGATGAACACACACAAGAACACCCACAGTTTCACACACACACCAAAACACACAAACTCACACCTAAACTGTAATATCCCGAACTTCGAGAGCTGTTTAAAAAAGTCATCCGTGACCCTAAAAATAAACGGGCGCTAATTTTGAGTAATGCTTGGGGATTAGTAGTGCATTGGAGCTTACAATAATTTTTGGGGGCAAAAAAAATGTAATTTTGAATTCTGGGGGCATAACTATAAATTAATATTTCTAGTGATGAAAAATAATCAAATGGGTGGTAGTATATGTTTTAGTGACATTTAATTTAATTAATCAAGATTAGACCAAATTTGGGACTTTGATGTAATTATGTAAATGTTGGGGTTATTTCATAATTTTGAAAACCTGGGGTTATTTCATAATTTTGAAATGTTGTGTCGTGATGTCAAGTGTGAGAGGAAATTTTCTAAATTGTTGCCACCTCCTACTAGCTTCCATGACTAAGCCAAGTGAAACAATTTAATATGGAATTTGGATATGTGAGATCTCGGATGAAAGAAAGAAAAGGAAAAAAAAAAACAAACAACAGGAGCAACAAGAAAGAAAGAAAGTGCAGAGAGAGAGAGAGAGAGAGAGAGAGAGAGGAGAAGAAAAGGATTCGGGAAAGGGAACCATCGAGAAACAGAATCAGAGAAAGTTAGATATAAGCTGTAAGGAGCAAATTCCTTTTGCTTGTTTATGTATGTATCTGTAATTACATGTTTTAAAGGGTATGTGTGTAAGGATGATCATGGGGCAGAGGTGGCAACGGCTGTGATTCATGTGTTATGAGTGAAAGAGGAGTGATTTTGTGGGTAACAAGTGATGGGAGGGTGTAATCCGTGAGTTAGTGTGTGTTTCGGTATAAGGTGAGTGTGTGTTCTTGAACGGAACCCTAACAGATGGACACGGCTGATACATTTGAAACATGTTCGGTCACGGAATGTTACATTTTGAAACTTTGTGTCCTTGACTGTAATTACCCCCAAACCTTAGGGACATAGGTGTAATTAGCCCTTTTCTAAATTAGAGGGGCCAAAATGTAAATTTTGAAACTTGAGGGGCCAAAGTGCAAATTATCAAAGTTTGCAAAATGTGTCACGAGGTGGGGAGAAGTCTGCTGAGTGTCTCCCACCTTTTGAGAGAATTAGGCTGACTAAGCCTTACAAACAATAAACTATTAGGGATAAGATTATAGAATGAAAATATAAAAGGAAATTTTGGGGTACAAAATAGAAATAAAACAAATTCAAGAACAAGCCTGGAGAACAGAAATAGAAAAAGCCACGGGAAGGAAACAGAGAAGGAAAAAAAGGGGAAAGGAGGAAGAAGAAGGATGAGAAGGAAAGAAAAAAAAAGTTTTGAATCCTAAATCTGATAAGGTATGATCCTAAACCAAAAGTGTGGAAATCGATTGAAATTGTTTGAATATAAACAATATACATATATGTATCTATATATTCAGTTTTATGAGCTTGATTTGGGATGAGGGAATCATGGTGAATTTGTGTTGGAAATCATGAACATAAGACCCTAAATCGACGAGGAAAGAGAAAACGAACTAGGGTTTTGAATTTGGTTTGATTTTAGTGTGCGTGGGTGTGTGTTTCAGTGGGTGTTCTTCATCCATGGTGGGTTCGATTTGAATTGTTGGTGTTTAATTAAATGAATTTGTGTTAACCGAATGGATTTAGGGTTCTCAAGTGTAGTGTAATGCAATTTAAGTGGTTTAAAGGGATAAAACATAGTGGAACCATTCGTGATTGGAGATGAAAATACCCATGTGTGTCACGGTTGAAGGAGGAAGAAAGCTGTGTGTGTGTTTAAGCCGTGTTAGTGTGAGTGATAATCTAAATAATAGATGTAATGGTCGCTAAAAGTGAAACCTTAACAAGCAAGTTCTAATCCGAATTTTTTAAAAATAGCTAGAGCTAGATTTTTCCAAAGTTAAAAAACGAGACCCTAGGTATTGTTAGGAGATCTACATCAGCGAAAAATTTCAGATTTTTCCAAAGACGAAAAATGGGTTAACCGATATGGGGAACCTTGAAAATTTATAGTGTAATTTAAAATACCAAACTAGCGCGATTTCACGCAAAATTTTTATGGGAACCCTAGGATGTTAAGAAGTTTCTTTTCCCAAGATTTTGGCCCATTCCGAAATCGTTTGCTATTTTTGGCCGAACAGGCTTGTAATATTCCGAACTTCGGGACCCTATTAAAATAACCATTCGGGCTCCGAAAAATAAACGGGCGCTAATTTTGAGCAATACTCGGGTATTAGATGCTTGTGGAAGATTAAAAGAATTTTGGGGCAAAAATATAATTTTTAAAATTTTGGGGGTATTTTTGTAATATTTGAAAATTAGAGGAGCTATTTTGCAAAATTTGAAAATTTGTTACAAGATGTTGACACCTCCTACTAGCTTAATGACTAAGCTAGAAAAAAAGAGAAGATAATTGAGAAAATGATAAGTTTAAAGAAGAAAAAAAAACAAAACAAAAACAAAAGGGGAAACCTTTCCATTTCGGGAAAGGAACAAAAGAAAGAAGGAGGAAGAAACAGAGAACAGTAGCAGAAAAGAGAAAAACAGAGCTTTGGGGAGGGGACTGGAAATTTGAGGGAAAGAGAGAGAGAGCATGAAGAAGGAACTCGAAAGTAATCCCTCCCCCTCTTCCCTAGTCTACAATTTCAATTTTAGTTTGAGCTTCTTACAGTGGATGGGGTAGCCAAGAACACGGTGGAATAGTGGGTTGGTTTGTTTAGTCACCATGCGTGTGTGCAGGTTGGCCGAGTGGATTTGTGTGAATCTGTGTGTGAGATTATGGATAAAATTGGATGTAGTAGGTATAAGTGTTTGTACAAAGAAGAAAGAATGGATTATGTGTTCTTCAGTGTGCCCGAAGGAGTGTGCGTGCGTATGATTCAGTGTGTATGTGTGTGTGTGAGTATCACGGGTGTGAGTGTATATATGAATCCTGGGTTTGATTATGTGTTATTGTGTTTTATAGGTGTATATATACAGATTTTAAGGTTATAATGTGTGTGTTTAGGAAATTCAGAGTTGGTAGGTGAGTTGTGTGAAGTGAAGGTTTCAGCCGTGAAGAAAATAGAGGAAGAAGACGAAGTGTGTGCATTTAAGGTGAGATGATAGGTGTTTTGATCGTGAATAGTGACCGTAATTGTCACTAAAGGTGGAAAACTATTTGGACAATTTTTCAATGAATTTTTAAAAATAGTTTGGACTAAAATTTGGCAAAGTCCAAAATAGTAACCCCCAATATTCTTTCAATATATACGCTCTGGAAAAGTTTGGGAATTTTCGGGATCCGCAAAGGGCACTAAATTAGGGTACTGATTAGGAGAAATTCAAAATTAATTTAGCATAGTAAAACAATCTATTTTGATCTGAAAATTTCAGTGAAATCTTATTTTACTGATATGATTCATATTCAAAAATTTCGTGCCAATCTGAGGCTGATAGGTATTTTTTGCGAAACTGGCCTTTTAGCGCTCGGTCCAGACATCGCTTCGGGATTTTCGGGGGAAAATTTTCTAAAATACTTTTTAGGCCAGAAATAACATCGAGATGCTTAAAATACCAGTTTAAGATATTTTTGAGATTTTTTCGGTGCCGAAAACTCCCAGGGGTGTTTTGGTAATTTACCACCCCAAAGGGGTATTTTGGTAATTTTACCTATAAGAGGTATTTTGAAGTAAATTTACATACAGTAAGATAGTGACTTTGCTTTTGGAAAAGTCATTTTGATGATTAAAGTGTAACGGGGGTGTTTTGGTAATTTGTCACCCCGAAGGGGTATTTTGGTAATTTGACCTAAGAAAGGTATTTTTGCAAAAATTTACATATGTGAAGTTTATTTCAGTGATTCTACTTACGGGAAGGCTGTTTGGCTAATTTAAGTCCGAGAGGGGCATTTCGATAATTTTACACCCTAAGGGCGTTTTGATAATTTTACATACCCGGTGAGGGGAGGTTCATTTTGGGAGCATGTGTGAGTTCGTATTAAGTTATACTTTTGTTCTGTAGGTTGTATTCTAATGGTTCGATTATTCCGTTTAGGTTAAAGTTAAAGACTTCCGGTTAGGATAATTTAGCTGCGGATCCACGTAAGGGATTCTATCTGAACCATGGGTAAGGACTTTTGTCCGAACCCTTATTTGATTACTTGTACTCGTAAGTACTCCTTTCATATATTTACGGCTAACGCCGAACTCTGAGTTATGTATTGATATCAGCATGTTCTTACCCAGAAAACCCTAATGTTGAACCTAAATCGGTTATTTGGAAATCTTGTGATGCTCGCATGTTATTGCGGGCTGAGCAAATTTGATAATTGTCTGCATCCACTCTCCCGAATTGTTGTGATTATATTCGATAATTATTCGCAGTCGTTTTGTTGTTTATCTGTGATTTTTTTTCTGAAATTCTGATTTCTTCTGAATTGTTATGTCTAAATCTGATATTTGTTTGTAATCGTTTTTGTTGTTTATCTGTGATTTTTCTTCTAAAATTATGATTTCTTCTAAAAAATCTGATTTTTTCTGAAAATCCCGAATGCCGACTTATGTCAGTATGATTATTGTTATGAGAACCCGAATTGATTTCGGGGATATGAGCTTATGCTAACGCTCATTGATATTGTTAATTTTAGTGTTGGGCTAGGTACCTGTTTAGTGGGGAGGCGGTATAAGGCTGGTTGAATCCTGCATGAAACGCAGGCTAGTACCCAAGTGGACTAGTAATTATTTAGTACATCATGCATGAGTACACTATATGAGCTTGCCATAATGGCATTTCAATCGCACAGGATCAACATTTGATTTTTGATTTTCTTTAGCTAGAATGATTTGTACTTGGGTTGAAAGCCCTTGACAAACATTCATTGTACTTAGCTAGAAGGATTTGTACTTGGGTTGAAATCCCTTGATAAACCTTTATCGTATTATCTGATTTGATTTATGCTTAGGTTAAAATCCCTCGGAAAATCTTGTTGTATTTGCGAAATGAATTTCTGCTCGGATTGAAATCCCTTGAGCAAGGGAGATTTTTGTGGTACTTGGAAATGCGGACTTGAAAAGGATCTTTTATTGATCGTTTTGGATCTGTTCTGATTGTTAATATTTATTTTGGTATCTATTTCTGATGAACTTTGCTCAGTTTAGGTAATTATTGAATTTTGATCGTTCGAAGTGTCTTGAAAATCATCGTCGGTTGGATTTTCGGAGTCGTGTTATAATCTCTTTTGTAGTCCTTGTACGACCTTACTAGCTCTCAAAAGCTCACTCTCCGTTTGATTCCCTTCTACAGGTGACGATAAGCTGTAGCAGGTTTGGGAATGGGTTAGAGTCTGCGTGAGGTTCCGGTGAGCCCACCACTACTGTGTAGGGAGACCCCTGCGTGGGTCAGTACTGTAAATTCGTTTTTAGGAAATTTGAATTGCGAAGAATCTGAGCTGTAATGGTTTAAAAGCTAAGCAGTTTGGAATCTAGTATTTGGAAGAAATTGAGTTGATGTTGAATTAGATGATTTGAAATATGCATTAGTGAACAGGTCTGACAGGTGTGATGTGATCCGGTAGGTTAATGACCCGGGAGTTACAGTTGGTATCAGAGCAGTTCAGTCTTGTGGTATTAGATGTATAGGCATATGAATCTGTAGGTATGGAACCACAGGGTATAGGTAACATGATTATATGGAATGGTATTCTGGTTAACCAGAGCGGGGTAGGATGATGGTAGTGTTAAGAAGTCTGCCTTGACTAGTCATCGTGTTGTTCTTTGTACCCGTGTTGGTATAACTCTGATAACTATTTATTGTATCCATATGGTCAGAATTTGAAGCTCTGGCTGCGGTAATAATATGGAGGGCCTAGTGGTCCCCGATAGATGAGATTCTAGCAGGTTTGTGTAAGATGAGCAGGGATTCTTTTCCCGGCATTGAAAAGATCTGACCAAATATTCGTTAGATTTGGTATTGTATGGTATGAAGATTCTATGATTGTAGAGTGGCACCCCTATTTAATAGGGGGAAACAACAAAACCCAGAACTGATAGTTATGATTCTGTACATTATGAACCTGATTTCGATTTTGATGACATAGAATTTGGCAACTGGTAGCCAGGATCGCGAATCTGGCCCAACCACAACCAGAACCTCGAAATGAGAGTATCTTGGGTGATCTTAATAAATAAAATGATTAGCTACAGGGAGGTTATTGGACCCTGTAGAAGCAGCAAACTGGATTGGTAAAGTTGAGGAAATTTTGAGCAATTGATTGTATAAACTTTGAGAAACTATAAGTGAAGTGACAAAAGTTGAAATTGCTGGACATAAACTAAGAGACAAGGTTGATCAGGGGTGGAAAGAGTATCGAAGGATCTGACTTATTAAAAATTGATTTAAGTCACTTGGGAACCCTTTAGAGAATTATTTTGATTGGTATTTTGCGAGACTTCGTGAACAGATGTGAGAGAATTGTTAATGTGAGATAACAGATTAAGAGTCAATAAACAAGGTTGAGATGAGATCTCATGATTGTTAGATTCACAGTAAGAATGTTATTGCTGGAGGCAGATAGCTGCCAGAAATCTGAGTGGGAACTTAGGCCTAGATTGAGAGATAGAATGCTCCCAGCTCGATCGACAAGTGATATGAAATGTCTTTATTTGGCATGTGTTTTGGAACAATTGAAGTCTGTACATAAGTAAACACAGGACAAAAAGAAGAGAGATAAGCGAGAATTTCCTCCGAACGGATTTGTATGAGCTGACAGTCGTCAGCAAAAGTTTTTACAGTCTGCACAGTACGGTGCCCAAAGTTAAAGGTTGGGGCAGGATCAGGGATTTAGGCCCACTTTGGTTCGATTAAATTATGATCTGGATGGAGTTCTGAAATTCGATCAAGGCATGATATGAAATTTAGGGAAGCGCAGGGTGAAGACGCTCGATCAATTCAAGGTATTAGAGCTAAATCTAGAGATGTCAAACGGGCCGGGCTTGGGCCGCCCGGCCCGGGTCCATCGGGCTTGAAGCGAAATCGGGCCGGGGCCTGGCCAGGGAGGCAGCCATCCGGGCCGGGCTGGGCCGGGCTGGCTGAGGAGAAATGCTAGGCCCGGTCCAGGCCCTGGCCCTAGGCCCAATTTCTAGGGCCTGGCTTGGGCCAGCCCGGGCCCTTTTTTTATTTTTTTTTTAAATTTTCTTGTTATTCAATTTTAAATTTCATCTTTAGGCATGTCCAATTTTCAAATTTTGACAAATCTAATTTTTATCATTTTATTTCATTATATGTAATATTCATATATATGTATGTATGTATAGATATATTTATTTGTCTCTCATTTTATTTTTTGCTATATGTTAAATCTTTTCTTACTCTTCTTGGTGATCTTTATTAATAAAATCTGAACACATAACTAGCCGTTATATTGCTGTTGGGGGATAAAAGTGGAATTTTGGGGGAATATATCCGTTGGAGGAAAAGGGGGAGAGAAAGGGGGGAAAAACAAAAAATTCAAACAGGTGGGGCCGGAACCGGGCCAGGGCCGGGCCAGAACCGGGCCGGGCCGGGCCCGAGCTTTCCCCAGATTTTTTCAGCCTGGTCCAAGCCCAGGCCCTAAGCCCAATTCCTCCGGGCCAGCCCTGTTCATGAACGGGCCGGGTCGGCCCGGGCTTTTTTCGGGCTGGGCCGGGCCGGGCCGAGGGCCGCCCAGCTCGTTTGACATCTCTAGCTAAATCATTGTATAATTTTAGAGTTTGACCTATACAGAGTATGTCAGGGTGACAGGTCAATTTCTATCCACCTCATGTGGTTGTGCGAATAGAAGTCAGAGTAGTAAGTTATGTAATAAAGTGACCGGATGATGTGTTAAGCATGGCAGTACAGAGCAGTAAGTTTGAAATTGTCTGTTTGTGAGAAATAATCTGTTGATACCCATAGCTAGTGTAAGAAAGAGCGGTATTCCTTGGCAGGAAGAGAACAAGGTCAATAGGGGCTGAGGCCCAGAATATTAGTTAGAATTTGTGTAATGTCTGCTTAGGATGTTGTTATATCCGATGACGTAATGCCTGGTACACTACATGGTAATCCATTAGATTTCCATATATGGTTTGATTGTGGAGTGTCAAGTACCTTTGTATCCTCTACCTTCGCATATTGATTGAAGGTGAAACTTATCTTTTAGGAATTGATCTTGTGATATGTACTCCATTAGAGAATCCTTTGACTGCTTCTACGGTTTCTACGGTTCTCTGTAACCTTACTATCCACCTAAGGGATAGCAATTTTCTGTGAATCTCATGATATTCATTGTTCGAGGATTAATATCGTGCAAGACATGAATTGATTACGCTCTAATCATGTATCTCTAAGTTGTTAGAGAAAAGCCTAGTCGAAGTTAAGTTTGTGATTTGATCTATGAGTAGGAATATTGTTTTGAAAAATGAATGGTGTTAAGACAAAAAAATTTGGTTTAAAGGGACAAGAAGGGATTTGAAATTTTACTCTGTCATCTGATTCATTCTTTCACATATTGAATTCAAGGACGACTTAATTGAATGTCAGCTTACGCTGAGACATCAGCAAAGATGTCATTCATGACGAGACATCTTATTCCTTTTCAGAATAGTTATCTATCCTTTCAAATCAATTGGACTTGATGGGATAATATCTGACCCACTGGCCATGGGAAAGATAGAAATTCCGTTGAGGATCAGTAACCTCTTCCAATTCTGATTGTTTCGAGTCATTATGTTGACTTTATTTCGTCAGATCTATATCATTGTCTCTGTGTTTATCGTTTCTTCTGGAATATCGCAGAGTTTTGTTGTGAACTTCGAGAGCCGATATGCACGATTTTTGTTGAAGATTTTGTGTTTTGATTGCCTGATTGTGATTATTGTTTTCATTAATTGCATAGTTCCCCTACATGGATATGAGGCTAGGTAAATTCCTAAGCCTCAGATCATTTGTGAGTGAGAATAGACTCTGGGAAAGTGGATTAGGTTCAGATAAGCTATTCGATGATTCGGTTTAAGATGTAAATTGGTTAAACTCGGGATAATAGACCGCTGGTTATTTGCTTTTGGAACCCAACGATTTTAACGGTTTAACTGAAACAGATGATTGAAGGATAAGGTTATAAGATTTTTGTAAATAATGTGGCTGTGAATCAGGTGATGAACTTGTCAGTAATTTGGACTCGTTGTTTTGAGGTATTATAGTGTGCAGTGAAAGCCTAGTGGCTACGATTTTGATGTCTACTATGAGGCATAAGTGCTTGTATTAATTGGTTACCCTACCCATGATAGCCTCGCTAGATTGCTAGTCACACGTGACTATCACTTAGCTTTTTAATACGCCCCGAGCCTGGGATTAAGCTTACAAGAATTAAGTAAGTTGTATAAGGGATAAAATTTCTGGTATATTATCGTAAACTGCAGTAAAAGTTTGTCGTATTAGAGCTTGACTTGATCTGTGGATATGCATGAAATTCGGAGTGGGGTAAGCTCTGCTCAGCAGGTTCTAAAAAAGTTAGAGAGAAGTGTTGGTCGGACAGAGTTCAGTTCAGCATTACGATTTAAATATAAATAATTGCGTTCAAGTATTCGTGGGATAGGAATTTGGGTATGAAAATTAGAGATAGCTCAGCTACGATATAGAGTTATCAGAGTAACGCACTAGAAGTGTAGTGCTTAGGTGTTATGGAATATCCTCGAGCAAATTTCGAGGACGAAATTTTTATAAGGGGGAAATAATGTAATATCCCGAACTTCGGGCCCCGATTAAAATAACCATTCTGGCTCTGAAAAATAAGCGGGCGCTAATTTTGAGCAATACTCGGGTATTAGATGCTTGTGGAAGCTTAAAAGAATTTTGGGGCAAAATGTAATTTTTGAAAATTTGGGGGTATTTTTGTAATTTTTGAAAATTAGAGGGGCTATTTTGCAAAATTTGAAAATTTGTTACAAGATGTTGACACCTCCTACTAGCTTAATGACTAATCTAGAAAAAAAAGAGAGAGATAAGATAATTGAGAAAAGGATAAGTTTAAAGAAGAAAAAAAAAACAAAACAAAAACAAAAACAAAAGGGGAAACCTTTCCCTTTCGGGAAAGGAACAAAAGAAAGAAGGAGGAAGAAACAGAGAACAGTAGCAGAAAAGAGAAAAACAGAGCTTCGGGGAGGGGACTGGAAATTTGAGGGAAAGAGAGAGAGAGCATGAAGAAGGAACTCGAAGGTAATCCCTCCCCCTCTTCCCTAGTCTACAATTTCAATTTTAGTTTGAGCTTCTTACAGTGGATGGGGTAGCCATGAACACGGTGGAACAGTGGGTTGGTTTGTTTAGTCACCATGCGTGTGTGCAGGTTGGCCGAGTGGATTTGTGTGAATCTGTGTGTGAGATTATGGATAAAATTGGATGTAGTAGGTGTAAGTGTTTGTACAAAGAAGAAATAATGGATTATGTGTTCTTCAGTGTGCCCGAAGGAGTGCGCGTGCGTATGATTCAGTGTGTGTGTGTCACGGGTGTGAGTGTATATATGAATCCTGGGTTTGATTATGTGTTATTGTGTTTTATAAGTGTATATATACAGATTTTAAAGTTATAATGTGTGTGTTTAGGAAATTCAGAGTTGGTAGGTGAGTTGGGTGCAGTGAAGGTTTGAACCATGAAGAAAATAGAGGAAGAAGACGAAGTGTGTGCATTTAAGGTGAAATGGTAGGTGTTTTGATCGTGAATAGTGACCGTAATTGTCACTAAAGGTGGAAAACTATTTGGACAGTTTTTCAATAAATTTTTAAAAATAGTTTGCACCAAAATAGGCAAAGTCCAAAATAGTAACCCCCAATATTTTTTTGATATATACACTTTGGAAAATTTTGGGAAGTTTTGGGATCCGCGAACGACACTAAATTAGGGTACCCATGAGGAGAAATTCTGAATTTATTTAGCATAGTAAAACAAGCTATTTTGATCTGAAAATTTCAGTGAAATCTTATATTACTGATATGATTCTTATTCTAAAATTTCGTGCCAATTTGAGGCCGATAGGTATTTTTCGCGAAACTGGCCTTTTAGCGCTCGATCCGGACACTGGTTCGGGATTTTCGGGCGAAAAATTTCTAAAATACTTTTTAGGCCAGAAATAACATCGGGATGCTTAAAATAGCAGTTTAAGATATTTTTGAGATTTTTCCGGTGCAGGAAATCCCCATGGGTGTTTCGGTAATTTACCGCCCCGAAGGGGTATTTTGGTAATTTTACCTATAAGAGGTATTTTGAAGTAAATTTACATACAGTAAGATTATTTTAGTGACTTTGCTTTTGGAAAAGTCATTTTGATGATTAAAGTGTAACGGGGGGTGTTTTGGTAATTTGTCACCCTGAAGGGTTATTTTGGTAATTTGACCTAAGAAAGGTATTTTTACAAAAATTTATATATGGGAAGTTTTTTTCAGTGATTCTACTTACGGGAAGGCCGTTTGGCTAATTTAAATCCGAGAGGGGCATTTCGGTAATTTTACACCCTAGGGGTGTTTCGGTAATTTTACATACCCGGTGAGGGGAGTTTCATTTTGGGAGCATGTGTGAGTTCATATTAAGTTATACTTTTGTTCTGTATGTTGTATTCTAATGGTTCGATTATTCCGTTTAGGTTAAAGCTAAAGACTTCCGGTTAGGATAATTTAGCTGCGGATCTAGGTAAGGGATTCTATCTGAACCTTGGGTAAGGACTTTTGTCCGAACCCTTATTCGATTACTTGTACTCGTAAGTACTCCTTTGATATATTTACGGCTAATGCCGAACTCTGAGTTATGTATTGATATCAGCATGTTCTTGCCCAGAAAACCCTAATGTTGAACCTAAATCTGTTATTTGGATATCTTGTGATGCTCGCATGTTATTGCGGGCTGAGCAAATTTGATAATTGTCTGTATCCACTCTCCCGAATTATTGTGATTATATTCGATAATTATTCGCAGTCCTTTTGTTGTTTATCTATGATTTTTCTTCTGAAATTCTGATTTCTTCTGAATTGTTATGTCAAAATCTGATATCTGTTCGTAATCGTTTTTGTTGTTTATCTGTGATTTTTCTTCTAAAATTATGATTTCTTCTGAAAAATATGATTTCTTCTAAAAATCCCGAATGCTGACTTATGTCAGTATGATTATTGTTATGAGAACCCGAATTGATTTCGGGGATATGAGCTTATGCTAACGCTCATTGATATTGTTAATTTCTGTGTTGGCCTGTGTACCTATTTAGTGGGGAGGCAGTATAAGGCTGGTTGAATCCTGCATGAAACGCAAGCTAGTACCCAAGTGGATTAGTAATTATTTAGTACATCATGCATGAGTACACTATATGAGCTTGCCATAATGGCATTGCAATCGCCCAGGATCAACATTTGATTTTTGATTTTCTTAGCTAGAATGATTTGTACTTGGGTTTAAAGCCCTTGACAAACATTCATTGTACTTAGCTAGAAGGATTTGTACTTGGGTTGAAATCCCCTGACAAGCCTTTATCGTATTATCTGATTTGATTTCTGCTTAGGTTAAAATCCCTCGGGAAATCTTGTTGTATTTTCGAAATGAATTTTTGCTCGGATTGAAATCCCTTGAGCAAGGGAGATTTTTGTGGTACTTGGAAATGCGGACTTGAAAAGGATCTTTTATTGATCGTTTTGGATCTGTTTTGATTGTTAATATTTATTTTGGTATCTATTTCTGATGAACTTTGCTCAGTTTGGGTAATTATTGAATTTTGATCGTTCGAAGTGTCTTGAAAATCATCGTCGGTTGGATTTTCGGAGTCGTGTTATAATCTCTTTTGTAGTCCTTGTACGACCTTACTGAGCTCTCAAAAGCTCACTCTCCGTTTGATTCCCTTTTGCAGGTGACAATAAGCTGTAGCAGGTTCGGGAATGGGTTAGAGTTTGCGTGAGGTTCCGGTGAGCCCACCACTACTGTGTAGGGAGACCCCTGCGTGGGTCAGTATTGTAAATTCGTTCTTAGAAAATTTGAATTGGGAAGAACCTAAGCTGTAATGGTTTAAGCTAAGCAGTTTGGAATCTAATATTTGGAAGAAATTGAGTTGATGTTGAATTAGATGATTTGAAATATGCATTAGTGAACAGGTCTGACAGGTGTGATGTGATCCGGTAGGTTAACGACCCGGGAGTTCGGGGCGGCGGAGCTCCAGATTTTCGGGGGCGTTACAAGGCTTTTAAGCGTTCGGTCTGGACACCGGTTCGGGATTTTCGGGCAAAATTTTTCTAAAATACCTTTTGGCTTAAGAATGACTTCGGGAGGATAAAAATAACATTTTAAAATGATTTTGAGATTTGTCTGGTGCCGGGAACCCTCAGGGGACATTTCAGTAATTTGCCACCAAGAGAGGGGTATGTTGGTAATTCCCCCGATAAAGTTTTTCGAAGGACTTTTTAGTCTGGAAAGGGGTGGTAAAACACCTGGAAGGTTGTTTTAAAATTTACTTGAGGTGATTGGAGTAATAGTGGACCCAGGGGTATTTTGGTAATTTTACCACATGAACTCCGAACTTTGGCTAATGCCTTAATTGAGCATTCTAGAGTAACGAGAAGCGGTGAATGGGATTAAAATTCCTAAATGAAGGGTATCAGCACTAGTGTGGTGCTCGGCTAAGTTAAAGACCTGGCAGTTGGGTCGGAGTAACTGAATGTTTTAGAACACGGTAAGTAACTGATAAAATTAAAGTAGACTAATTTTGTGTTATGATGGTTAGTGGATAACGAGTAAAGTCTTATTTGATTAGGTGACACCGGCACATGGGTGCGGCGACGAAGGTCGCGGAGCATATACTTGGTGCCGGGGGCACGTATCATGAAGATGGTGCACGGGCGCGGCGACGAACGTCGCGGAGCTAAAGTTGGTGCCGGGGGCACGCATGATGAAAATGGCGCACGGGCGCGGCGACGAACATCGCGGAGCTATACTTGGTGCCGGGGGCACGTATCATGAAGATGGCGCACGGGCGCGGCGACGAAGGTCGCGGAGCTAAAGTTGGTGCCGGGGGCACGCATGATGAAAATGGTGCACGGGCGCGGCGACGAACGTCGCGGAGCTATACTTAGTGATGTCGTCATGGCAATTGTGCACAGTCGGTGACGAGCATAAAGTGACCATTGGCATTGAGCGCGCGTTGTAGAGAGCACGATGAGTTGGCACGGGCAACGTGGATCGAGGAGACGGCACGCGGGCGACGGGGCCTGTCGCGGAGCTGTCATGTGAATGCGTGTGACAAAGGTCGTAGAGGTGGTGCGTGGGCGCGCACAACGGTCATTGTGGCGACGGTGCGTGGGCGACAAACTGCGGCGAGGCGCCGACGGACGGGAGCGTAAAAAAAAGGAAAAGAGAAAGAAAAAGAAAAGAAAAGAAAGAAAAAGAAAAAAAGAAAAAAAAGAAAAGAAAAAAGAAAGGGAGCACGAAAGGATGGGAAGGTAGATGAGGGGCCAATCTTGGCCCACCCCTATATAAGGAGAGGAAGGGGAGGGGGGAGGCACCGCCATTTGTGCCAACAAAAGCCAGAGAAAGAGAGAGAGAGAGAGAGAGAGAAGAAGAGATGGTGAGAGAAGAGGCGGAAGGGGGCGAGGGGTCGTCGGGGCCAGGGGTCGGCCGAGAGGAGAGGTCGGTGGCTTAGCGAGGGGAGGGGGGTCGGCCGCACAAGGGGGGTCGGCCACGCGAGGGGGGTCGGCCACGCGAGGGGGGTCGGCCGCACAGGGGGGTCGGCCACGCGGGGGGGGTCGGCCGCACAGGGGGGGTCGGCCACGCGAGGGGTGTCGGCCACGCAAGGGGGGTCGGCCGCGCAGGGTGTCCGACAGGCCCAAGTCCCAACCTTACAGCCCGGAGCGACACCAGCATCAAAGAAAGTTCGGCAGAAGATGTGGGCGAAGCCGCGAGGCGCTGCGGCGGGTACATCGCGACCGCCGTGGGGTATGACGACTGTACCTGTGCCGGCGCCTCCAGTCGATGAGGCCATACCAGCAGCGGGCGGCGAGGCGGCAATGCCATTGACCTTTGACGATGGCGGTAGGAGGTCCTACGATCCGGAGCCGGATAAGACAAACACATTGCTGGGGGTGAGGGGAGTAGTACCGTGTGTACCGGACTGGAGATGTGGAGGGAGTTGGCCATCCGGGTGGTCGACGGAGCGTTCACGACACCGTGGGGTGGTCCGTCGATGGGAGAGGAGCCTCGGTTGTCGTCACCATATCTGCGCGTGCCGAGTTGGGAGGCGGCGCCTGTGATGTCGCCGAGGTATGTACCGGCATTGTTGATTGAGAGAGAGGATATACCTTGGTCGCCCGTGGTGTTCAAGGGCCATAGTGCAATGCAGATAGGGTGGGACTTTTGGTGTGAGCATATGGTGAAGACGCCAGAGAGGGCGCAGATGTTGCAGGCACTGGGGCTGTTGCCGGCGATCGACATCACGGCGAGGGGACTGGAGTTATATAGGGATACACCAGGGATGACCCGATTGCTGGCAAGGTGGAGCACGCAGTCGCATACGTTCGTGACCGAGTTTGGAGAGATCGGGCCGACGTTACTCGATGTGCTGATGCTGACAGGGCTGCCGATACACGGGGAGGTGGATGCGCGGGTGACCCGGTTGAGTGGGGAGGAGCGGCTGTTGCAGACACAGCTACTAGACATCCTGGCTGAGACGAAGAAACACTGGAAGGGGACGTACGGTGGGTGGCTGCGCCAGTTCTATGGTACGCCGCAGGCGAGGACAGGCCAGAGGTTGGGCAATGCTGCCCAGTTCGTGGTGGGGCCGTATTACGGCAACGATCGGTACGAGTTGGTGGCGTTTTTGGCTATGTTCTTGTCGAGGTAAATTTTCGTACTGTCATGTGATTATGCGTGAATAAATCGTATGTCATGCTTGCCATGTAGAACGTCAAATTGATATATGTTGCCGATCGTTGCTTGCAGGTTTGTGTTCGAGGGGACACCTGAGGATGGCATTTCCCCGAGGGTGTTTCCCTTGGCCATTCGGATGGCGAGGGCAGGCAGGTCGGGTTGGCTCCGGTGTATTTGGGCACGTTATATTCGCGGCTAGATCAGTTCGTGAATGACGTGAAGCGGTTATATGGTCGGTATCAGGTGGCGACGTACGTGGACTGGATGTTCTTGCAGAGGTATCTGTACGAGTGCTTTCCAGGGTACCGGCCCGATGGATATCCACTCGCACATCCGTCACCGACGATGGGGACAGTGACCTGTCCAGGCAGGTCACGGCAGGTAGCGTTATGGTGCAGCGGGTCTCGGGCGTTTGCTTGGGCAGGCATCAGGAGGCCGGGGTGTCCGTTGGCACAGATTCTAGACAAATGGGAGGAATGCGAGCGACGGCCCTATATGGAGATGCATGCGTCATATGGTACGCCGCCATGGCTGCATGTGCAGGAGGTGACGACAGATCTGAGCAGGAGAGGCGAGTTAGTGCCAGGACAGCTGGCGCTATTGGTTGCGTATTTTCCCGGCTGGCTCCCGGTGTTGACAGATGATGGCGGGAAGCCCGCCGAGTGCTGCTATTACGTGGCGAGGTATAGCCCAGACTGTCTGTCGTTGGCATTCGGGTATGACTTTGAGCCCCCATACGGTTATGACAGCCCTTGGAGTGTGGCGACAACTTTTGGGTATACACGATATGACAGAGCCCGCGAGTGGCTGGCACCGACGACAGAGTGGAGGCAGCCAGGGACAGAGGTGGCAGGGGCGGTGACAGCGGATTATGCACATTGGTGGGAGCGGCTGCGAGGGAGCTGGGCCGGATGGCTGGCACAGCCGTCAGGTACACGTCAACAGGTAGATGTGTTTGCATGCGACCGAGCCCTGAGTCTGATATCGGCCACAGTCGCGAGGCAGTGCGGGATGCTGTCACTAGTGACCGGGAGCTCTGTTCCAAGCTCGGAGAGGGAGGCGGAGGAGGATACCGGAGAGCCGGGGGACGTTGCCCCAGGGGAGGACCGGGGAGAGGAGCTTATTGCAGAGGTGCCGAGGGTGTCGGGGGCCGGCAAGGGTCCTTTATCGGCATTGCCAGTGGGGATGATGGAGACAGCGCGTCAGGTTAGTGTCGGTACATCAGCCCCACACACATCAGGGGCGAAGAGGCCGCGCAGCGCATTAGAGGAGCTAGACTCTGAGGTTTGCTTCTGTCCCTTCTTTTGTCGTATGAATATGGTTTGCATATTGATCATAATTTGTGAACTGACGGCGGTTTTGCCAGGGGGACGAGGAAAAGGCGGTCGAGGAGGGTAGCGAGGCCGAGACCGAAATCGAAGGAGAGGAGGCTATGGCAGCCGAGGCCGGCAGATCAGCTGATAGTGATGAGACTGAGGCCGTTGAGACATTGGCTGCCGGTGTGACGAGGAGGGTGAATCCATCGCCTGTTACTGAGGAAACGGTGGGGGCCCTATACGGCGGAGAGGGGAGTGATACAGTGATGTTTGATATTGACGAGGACTGGTGGACAGGCATGGAGACACAGGTTGTGGGAGGTGATGGTGGTGATACGGCGGAGCCCGAGCTTGTTGTTGCTGCCCCGATTCATGAGCAGGAGACACCGGTTCAGGCTGGGGTGGCACGACGGCACGACGCATTGCCGGAGTCCGTGGTTGAGGTTGGCGCTACTCTACTGGCGATGCATTCAGCCACGATTGGTGCGCAGAGGGCTGGTGGAATGTCGGAGATTTCTGCAGCGGGCGCAGTGGCGCGACAGCCGGAGAGATGAGTAGAGGGTCTTCGAGCGGTCAGGTGGATGTGGCGACTTGGGGGGGCCTCCAGCTACCGGCGGAGACGGTGCGCCGGTTAGAACTGGTGAAGGCAGCGTTCCCGCAGACATTCGAGAGGGTGGGGGTAGAGAACCCAGTACTACGGATGTGGGTGTCTGCCGGGTTTATGGAGTGGTTGCTGCCGTTTGCTAGTGTGCCGTCGACGGGTTGGACTGCAGAGTTCGTTGCTCGGTCGCTTTCAGAGTTCGCTCCGTTCACATCACTAGGCATGCAGCTGGACTGGCTAGCAGATTTCTTTAGGTCGAGGAGCGGCAGCCATGAGATGGATGAGAGGCGCGCAGTCGTGGTCATGCGGGAGATGTTGCTGGAGCGGCGCTGTACAGGGTTAGAGGCGGAGCGGTCAAAGATTACTGCAGAGTTGGCCGGGATTGACATGCAGGTAGCAGAGATAGAGAGACAGCTCGTCGACTTGCAGAGGCAGTTGGCCGATCTACAGAGGCGGCGAGGTGAGGTGGATGGGCGAGAGTCAGAACGGTTGAGGCGACAGGCTGAGCTTGATGCTGGATGGTCAGAGCTACAAGCAGAGCGGGAGGCACTTCAGGCATTCAGCTCCCACCCAGTTGCATCACTGTTGTCTAGACTTTCATAGCTTGTATGTTACTTTGCTGTAGTTGTAGCGCTCAACGATGGCTAGTAAACGTTTGATGTATATGTATATATTTTGATGATCTTGGCTTATTGCATGTTGTGTTCGGTTGCTCTTTTTTTTTTCGTGCTTGAATGTCTTGCGCATTTTGGTCACCTGTGAATGTTCCCCCTTTCCCGCCCGTAGAAAGTGACTTAGGAAGCATAGGTTGAAAACGAGTGTCAACTAGGCAGAAGCTGAGGTAACAGCATGACTTTGTATTGATAGGACGTGGGGCAAAATGCCATTACATGAGTAGCGTAGAATGCTATACAGATCAACAAAAATTACAAGTCTGTAAGCAATGTCGCATGTACAAAAATGCTATGAGAGCGAGTACTATGATGCGGGCAGATAGGGCTGGGGGAACATTGCCGTGACTAAACATAATACTTCTTCAGGTAGCGGCCGTTGATGGGGGCCGAGATCTGACCGTCGTCGTGGTTGAGCAGGAGGTATGAGCCATTAGTGCGGGCTTCGTGCACCGTGAAAGGGCCCTCCCAGTTTGGCGTGAATTTAGGAGCTGACATGTTGGCTCGCACATGTTTGGCGGCTTGAAGAACAAGGTCACCCTCGATAAATGAGCGTGGCTTGACGGTCTTCCCATAAGCTTTCGTGAGCTGCTCATGATATTTCTTCATGCGGCGCAGGGCCGTGGCTCGTCGTTCGTCGAGGCCGTCAAGTGCCGCCAGCCGGGCTGTTTCATCTCCGAGACCGCTGCTTAGAGAAAGTCGAGCCGATGGTACTGCGATCTCGGCAGGGACCACGCACTCGTCCCCGTAGACAAGAGAGAAGGGCGTGGCCTTTGTCGCTGTGTGCGGGGATGTTCTGTAGGCCCAGAGTGCCAGATTCAGTTGTTCGGACCATGACCGGTTGGTGTCATGCACCATTCGCGATAATACTCAGAGCAGAGTCTTGTTGGAAGCTTCAGCTTGACCATTACCTTGCGGGTAATAGGGAGTTGATGTAGCATGGCTGATGTTGTACCCTTCCATGAGAGCTCGAACCTCTCGATTAATGAATGGCGTGCCATTGTCAGATATAATACATCGAGGGATGCCGAAACGACAGATGACGTCACGTAAGAAGTTAGAAACGGCACCTCCCGTGGCTCTCCGCAGAGGTACGGCTTCGACCCACTTCGTGAAGCGTTCAGTAGCCACCATGATCCAGGAATGGCGTCTGGATGGCGGGTGGATGGGGCCGATGAGGTCGAGGGCCCAAGAATGAAATGGCCACGGGGCTGAGATCATGCGCAAGTCGGATGCTGGCGTGTGTATCCTGTCGGCGTGCCGCTGGCAGGGTTGGCAGCGTCGGACATGAGAGATGGAGTCGGATTCCATAGTCGGCCAATAATACCCCAATCTTAGTAATTCTGCATACAGCTTCTGGGAGCCTTGATGTTCACCACAATCACCATTGTGTACTTCGTTAATGACCTTGACTACTTGGGCACCCTGCAAGCATCGCAGGGTGCGTCCCGAAAATCCCTTGTGAAACAACTCGCCTTCCGTCACAAAATACTTGACTGCCTTGCGCTTGATGGATCGTGCTGAGCCGCGGTCAGGTGGTAGAATTCCGTGGGATAAATACTGGATGAAAGGCTGGCGCCAGTCACCTTCGATGTCAATGACAAGAGCTTCTGCACCGTCAGGTGCATACAAGCACTCGGGACAGTCCTTTTGTATATCCGAGGCGTCCTTGGCCATGGATGGCCAATATAGGCCCATACGCTGGAGGCGACGATATAGAGGGGGACCGTCGAGGCCACAACACTTCTGGTGGCCGAGCTGTAATTTGTGCTTTGCCTCTTCCGGGGCCAAACATCTGGCTAGAGTGCCTCCGGGACACCGCCTGTATAAGACATCTCCCATCATTGAAAAGTCTGTAAGGGTGGAGGCATGAGCAAGAGATGGCGCTTTAAGTTTGTCGATAATCGGTTGCCTCCAATCGTCCGCAGTAACGTCCCTCGGGACTAGGTTCAGTGCTGTGCATGGTTCCATTCTCTTGACGATGGTTAGCATCCGTTGTTCACCATCGACTTCTATCTTTGACGCGATCGTGGCCAAGCTGTCCGCATGTCTGTTGTGGCACCTATTGTGATGTTCATACTGGACATGGCCGAGTCTTCCTTCCAAGTGTTGCACCAAGGCACGATAAGGTGCCAAGGCTGGTTCTTTGACCGCGAACTCTCCGTCCGCCTGCTTCATGACCAAATTTGAGTCTCCTTTCACACACAGCGCCTTAGCCCCCATACTGACGGCAAGCATGAGGCCAATGACAAGTGCCTCGTATTCAGCTTCGTTGTTAGACACCGGGAATGCAAGTTTGAAAGATAATGAAGTGGTAACACCGTCTGGGGCCCGGAGGACTATGCCGGCACCCCCTTGCCGGAGGGTGTGCCATTGGGACCTTTGCTAGTGGCAGAGCCGTCGAATTCAAGTGTCCACAGTTCATCGATGTCGGTGATCAGGGCTGTCTCCTCCCCAGGCAGTTGATCCGAGGTCGGTTCATATTGTTGGCGTGGGAAGAAGGCCAGGAGGTCTGCAAGTGCTTGGCTCCGCAGAGCTGTAGGATTCTTGATAGATAAACCGAATTCGGCCAATAGCAACAACCAACGGGTGAGTCGACCAGACAGGGCGGGACGCGTAAGCATGTAACGGAGTGGGTCAGCCTTGGTGACGAGTGTGATCTGGTGCGCCAGAAAGTAATGTCTGAATTTCTACGAGGCGTACACCAAGGCTAGACAGTGTTTCTCGAGCTCGGAGTAGTTGGCTTCGGGTCCCCTGATCACTCTACTGAGGTAATAAACAGGACGCTCGACACCTTCGACTTCTTGGGCAAGCAAAGCCCCGATGGATCTGGGTGTGGAAGTCAGGTAGAGTAGGAGTGGGATGCCCCGTTGTGGTACGACCATGGTTTGCGGTGACATGAGGACCGCCTTAATCCGTTCAAATGCTTGCCGTTGGGGCGCACCCCAATTCCATGGTGCGCTTTTACGCGTCAAGTGTTGGAATGGCGTAATGAGCTCGGCCAGCGCGGGTATGAAGCGTCGGAGGTAAGAGACCTTGCCGAGGAAGCTCTTCAGTTGCTTTGTGTTCTTGGGGGAGGGCATTTCTTGGATGGAGGCAGCTTTCGAAGGGTCAACGTCGATGCCCTGTCGACTGACCAAGAAGCCGAGGAACTTGCCGGAGGAGACGCCGAAGGCACATTTCAATGGATTCATCCGCATGTTATACTGGCGGCAACGATCAAAGACTGCTCGAAGGTCGGTGAGGTGATCACTTTCCTTCTTGGATTTGATAATAAGATCGTCGACGTAGTCTTCCACAGTACGGTGTATCATGTCATGGAAGATTGCTGTCATAGCCCTTTGATACGTAGCACCCGCATTCTTGAGGCCGAAAGGCATAACTTTCCAACAAAAATTACCCATAGGAGTGCGGAAGGCTGTCTTGGCGCTGTCGTCGGGGTTCATGCGAATCTGATTATAACCTGCGAACCCATCCATGAAAGATAAAGTTTCATATCCGGCGGCGGCCTCCGTAAGCATGTCGATATTGGGTAGTGGAAACTCGTCCTTGGGGCACGCCTTATTCAAGTCCCGAAAGTCAATACAGACGCGGACTTGGCCATTTTTCTTTTGTACAGGGACGACATTAGCCAGCCAAATAGGGTGAGTGATAGGTTCGATGAAGCCTGCCTGCAGAAGGCGTTCAATCTCTTGCTTGATTTTCAATTCGAGCTCGGGGCGGAATGTCCGCGGGTGTTGTCGGATAGGGACGGATCCGGTAGCAATGTTGAGATGGTGTGTGACTAAGGCAGGATCCAGTCCGGGCATCTCATTGTAGCTCCATGCCAAGACATCACGATACTCATGCAGGAGGGAAACCAATTCCTCTCTTCGGCCGGGGGCGAGTCTTGTGCCAATGTAGGTGTGCCGCGGTTCTTCGCCCGGGTCGGCCAGGTTGATTTCTTCAATATCTTCAGCCTGTGGTCGAGGGCCGTCCTCATAGCAAGGTGGTGCCGCGCCGGGGGTGAGGTCAGGATCTGGCTGGCAATGCTCGGCCGTGCAGCACCATTCAGTCTCTCCAAGGGGGTCGGGGTCGAGGGGGTCTGATGAGGGACCGCCTGGAGCCCCTGCATACCGTCATAATTGATAGATGATTTTGCCGTCCTTGACGATACGTTGAAAGGCCGGCTCAGCCTTTTGCTTCTTGGACTTGGGGGAGAAGGGGGGAATTGGTCGTGGCAGCAGGCGAAAGCGGTGGGGTTGATCCATTATTCTTGTTACTTTTCTCGGTTTTGGCCTTGGGAGGCTTGTCCCCGCACAGCTCATCCCAAGTTGGCAGCCTGGTAGAATGTATATGAGTAGCATTCTCACCATCCTCGGCAAATTAGTGAAGAAGGAGGCCTCGGCGAAATAAGATTCGGCGCATTCAAAGGGGGCTTTGGTTGCAGGGATTGTCATTGCTACCTCATGCCCCGTAGAACCGGCTACCAGCTTCACACACTTGTGGTATGTTGAGGGAACGGCCTTGTTAACATGGATCCATGGTCGCCCGAGCAGGAGGTGAAAGGCAGACTCGCTGTCTATTACGTGAAAAGTAGTGTCGCGACGGACAGTTCCGACCATGAGGTCGACAGTGATATGGCCGAGGGTCGACTGAGGACCCTGTCCAAAGCCGGTAATCTTGACGGGGTCACGGATGATTTTCCTTGGGGGAATGCCGGCCTGTTGCAGGGTGATGAGAGGTATGATGTTGATCGAGGCGCCGCAATCAACCAAGGCACGACGGAAGCCCGTGCCATTAACAGTACATTCTAAAAACAGCGGCCGATTGTGATGCTCGACCGGCGGCGAGTCTTCATCCGAGAAGACTAAGGCCGTGGAGGGGATGTGACGTAATTCAGCCTGGACGGCGAAGCATTCGGGACCGAGGCCGGTGGTGACCTCGAGCAGGCAATTGGAAAGATAAGTCCGGGCGGCGGGTGAAAACCCCATTTCATCAAAAAAACTTTTGATCTTCGTCATCTGTCGAAAGGAAGACATCGACTGCTTAGCTGGAGGAGGCACGAGGGTCAGTGTGGGCTCTGCCGGGGCTTCGTGGATTACAGGCTCGACATGGTCAGTGACAGCCATAAGGGCCTGGTGCTCCCTATTGTTGCGATGCGGTGGGTAGGGATCTTTGCGTACATCGTTGTTCTTCCGTAGCTGTAGGTCGCCCGACGCTACCTTCCTTGCAAAGATGGTTCGCAGTGCATTACAATTTTTGAGCGGATGGCCAAGGGCTCGATGGAAAGGACAGTAGGTGGGCCTGGCCTTTTCTTCGTCTGTGATGTTGGTCCGCATTGGTGGCAGTTGGAAATTTTTGTCATGCGCCACCCATTCCGCCAAGAGTTCCTTCACTGTATTCAGATCACAGGGATAGTCAGGTGCAGGCCTTTGTTGCCTTCGCTTGTCGGAGCCTTGGTCCCCATCTGGAAGCTGACGCTTGAAGCCTGCATAGTTGTTGCTGTTGTTGCTACGCTGAGTGATAGGTGTATCTGCTGAGGCCAACAGCGTACTTTGCGGTCGAGGCTTCCATGACTTGACAGGACCAACTGTCTCGTAAGTTCGTCGGGCTGTCTCCTTGAGGTGTCCCCATGACCTCAACTGTAGGTTCTCGATATGCACTCAGTAGACGTCAATCATATTTTTGATGCATATGGGAACCAACGTTTCGTCTTTGCTGAAATCCGTGCACTCAAGGCACTTGAGATGAAAACGATGCACATATTTATTCAAGTCTTCTCCCTGGTTCTGGCGAATGCCAGCAATATCAACGATAGTCACGCGCTCGGTCTCGTAATGAAACTTGTCTAAGAACAGCTGGACCATGTCGTTCCAGGTGTGGACGGTCCCTGCGGGGATCTGGTGATACCAAGTGTAAGCCAAGCCTGTAAGGGATTTGTGGAATTCTTTCAACTTTAAGCTGCCTCCTGTACCATACTGCTCCAAGGAGCCTGCGAATCTTATTAGGTGCTTATGGGAGTTGCCCTCACGTCCGTTGAAGAGCACAAAGTTTGGTTGCTTGTATTTGAGGGGGTAGGGTGCGATGGCGATATCATTGGCGTATGGGGCGTGTCCGGTCAGACGGGTTGAGGAGTCCGGTTCGAAATTCCTCGACAGGCGACGGACAAGGGCTTCCAAATCTGACCGAGTGACATAGTTGGAGGATGGTGCCTCATTGCCGGTCAAGGGGTGATGACCGCCTGGTGCGTCGCGAGCCCCCGAGCCCCCAGATGGTACGACTTGATGAACGGGGACATGTGAGGGTTGGTATAGTACAGGTGCTGGCAAGGGCAGCTGTGCAGGGGCGAGTGTGGGTTGGAGAGACATGTCTATCACTTGGCCGGGGGTTTGGTGTTGCTCAGGTGGATACGAATTAGGTTCCATCTCGATGGAGTCATGAGTTTCAGAGGAGCTTCTTGCCGGCATCGGATGAGATGGTGTGATAGCGGGGAGAATCTGCTGCAAGACTGGCCCGAGATCCGTGTGTAGCTTGCGGGGCGGCACTGCAGAAGAAGATGTGTCAGCTACTGGTGGCGAGGGTGTTGCGAGCCCTACCGCCAAAGGTCTGGATATCCAAGGCGGCGGTAGTCGCGACACTGGGGCCGGGGCGACGTCAAAAGCTGGCCCCGGTCCTGAAGGCTGGATTGATGGAGCGGCCTACTGCGAGGTCAGGGCTTGTATGGATTTTTGCATCTCCATAATGGCGGCTAGTAGAGTGGTCTGTGAATCTTGCAGAGTGGTGATGGTTGGAGTGAGTTGCTGGATGGCTGCACTTACGATCACTTGCACGTCGGGGGTAGTGGTTGGTAGCTGGTCTTGGAGTAGCGTGGCGCTAGTCTCTTCCTGATCACCGAGGTGGTGTTCTTGCATGATGAGGTTGGGTCCTTGGCTGGTTGTCCTGGTAGCTTTCCGTTGCACAGGCATGATGCCTAAGTCCGGAAGATGTGCAAACCGCAATACGATGCTCACCTCCCCAGCGGAGTCGCCAAAATGATGATACAGAAAGTGTTCGATGCTACGTGGAGGTGCCACAAAGGATACAGTCTGAGTCAGCTTCCAGGTAGGCAACGTGGGAGACAGCAAGGACGGCGTAAGGGCTGAGAGCAAGGCTCCCCAGACAGGCCGCGAGGGCTGGCAGTGCTGCGCAGGCAAGGCAAAGACGAATGGCCGGCGACCGACAATCCCAGCTAGGGTCAGCGTCAGGGGTGCAGCGCCAAGAGTCCGGAGACGGGAGTCCAAGTGTGTTTAATTCCAGAGAGAATGTCTTTTTAGAGAAAGTGAAAAGTCCAAATGAGAGAAAGATCCTTGAAAAAGCTCCAAAGTCCACTATTTATAGGCAAAAACGTGCATGTGTCATAAGTTGACATGTGTCATCCCTGGGAACGACACGTCGGGAGGGGGCCAAAGCACTGATCCTCCGTTGGGACTACCGGTCCCTAAGTTCGTGCTGCCCTGCCCTTGCGACATCTCTCTGCCTGTCTGAGGAGACTGATCATGCCGCGGTAGCATGGTCAGTGTAGCCCGTTGCCCCAGCCTCCAGTCCAAGCCCTTACTGAATTCCACAGGCCTGGCAGCGGTGGGGAAGACCCGACGCCCAGCTGCCAGGTGGACTAGGCAAGATGCCCTTCCGAAGACCTGCTCCCATCTCGGAGTGACCCGGGGGTCATAGTCCTTAGGGGTGCCGATGCGAGCCCCCAGTGCCAGATAGGCCAGTCACGCAGGCACCCTGGGGGAGATAGTGTCCTGGAGGAGTCGCCTATCCCGTAAGCATATAACAGGATTGTGGCACATGGGCGCGGTGGAGTGCGGGCGACGAGGGTCGCAGAGTGACGTCCGAGCAACAAGGGTCGTTGCGTGGATGGCGCGCGACCGTGAGCGATGGTTGTCATGGCGACAGAGCGGCCACAAGTGACGGTCGTCAAGACTACGAGCGACGGTCATCGAGACGAAGGAGCATGGCCGAGAGCGACGGTCGTCGCGACTACGGCGGAGCACGGCCGCGAGCGATGGTCGTCGTGACAATGGAGCACGGTCGAGGGCGATAGTCGTCGCGACTATGGTGGAGAGCTGTCGCGAGCGACGGTCGTCGCGACTATGACGGAGCGCGGTCGCGAGCGACGGTCATCGTGACTATGAGCGAGCGACGGCGAGCGAGGGTCGTTGTGGCGACGGAGCACGGCCGAGAGCGACGGTCGTCGCGACTACAGCGGAGCGCAGTCGCGAACGACGGTCGTCGGTCGTCAAGGCAGGTGGCTGACCCCCAAGGGTGGCCGACCCCTTGGGGTGGCTGACCCCCTAAGGGAGGCGACCCTTGGTGTGGCCGAACCCCAGGGTGGCCGATCCCTTGGTGTGGCCGAACCCCAAGGGTGGCCGACCCCCAAGGGTGGCCGACCCCTTGGGGTGGCCGACCCCCTAAGGGAGGCCGACCCCTGGGTGTGGCCGAACCGACCCCCAAGGGTGGCCGACCCCTTGGGGTGGCCGACCCCCAAGGGTGGCCGACCCCTTGGTGTGGCCGAACCCCAAGGGTGGCCGACCCCCTAAGGGAGGCCGATCCCTTGGTGTGGCCGAACCCCAAGGGTGGCCGACCCCTTGGTGTGGCCGACCCCTTGAGGTGGCCGACCCCTGAGGTGGAAGGCACGCCGAGGTCGCTTCACGCGAGCGGTTCACGTGACTTGAGCATGCGTTGCTTTGACCGGCTCTCGAGCGTTGAAAACTTGACCGCTGACTGGGTGATGTGTCGTGCAAAGTGGGTCCCTTAGCGGGTCCTGGGGTGCGACCAGAATAGGGTATGAACAAAAATTTACAAAACAATGTGAACTCTGGAACATAAGAAGGAAAAATGGGAATAACACCCCAATCTTACTTGACACTTTTCATCTACAATTGAGAAAGAAATTTAAATTTTAATTCATAAAAAAAAAATTAACTAAAACCGTGCAAAGTAAGAAGTTTCAAGTTTAAAACAAGTTTCATGAACAAAGGAAACTAATTTACTAGCTT